>JAUZNJ010010453.1:6925-17939 GCA_034780135.1 Jordanella pulchra
CCCAGAAGACCAGACGAACCTGGAGACCCAGAAGACCAGACGAACCTGGAGACCCAGAAGACCAGACGAACCTGGAGTCCTTTCTGCCTCTAAAGTGGCATTAAAGCAGGATGTTCTTCATCAGCTCATCCAGAGGAGGAGGAGGTCCTGCCAGCTGTCTGGCTGAAGGTCTGGGTTCAATCATCTCAGAGGTTCTTTACTCAGAAACTTTTGGGTCATTCGGCTCATGATGAAGCTGAGAAGGTGGAGAAATCTGGGAGATCCTATGGAGTGATCTTCGTTCCAATATTGTTGCAAAGAACAAGATTGATAAAAAATAAATTATATAAGAAATGAAATCTTCTTGTCGTTGTTCTGCCCGACAACAGATCCATCCATCATCCACCTTCTCCTGCTTCATCCGTCAGGGTCGCGGTTGGGGCGGTGCCTATCTCCGGCAAACTATGTGCGTAAGGCGGGTCCACCCAGGACAGGTCGCCAGTCTGCCGCAGGGCAACACATAAACACACAAGGACAAACAACCACACACACACACACCTAAGGACAATTGACAATCGTGTTTTTGGACTGTGGGAGGAAGACGGAGTACCAGGAGAGAACCCAAGCATGCACAGGGAGAACATGCAAACTCCCTGCAGAAAGACCCCAGACCGGGATCAAACCCAGAACCTTCTTGCGGAAAGGCAACGGCGCTAACCACTGCTCCACCGTACAGCCGATCTCAGGCAACAACCGCGGCTCAAACGATGCAAACGAGAAACAACAAGAATTTATAACATCTTCCTTAAAACAATAAAACATTTAAACAAAGGAAGGAGCGTCTCCCAATGAGCAGAGGAAGGTTCTGGACCCTGTGGGTTCCACCTGGACCTCGGTACCAGCAGCAGATCAGCCCACCTCTGAGGAGGAGGTTCAGATGGGGGAAGGGGGGACACCTGAGCTTCTAATGAACTCTGAACCAGAACCAGAGGACGGGTTCTGCTTCATCGGTACCGGTTAGAAGATGTGCTGCATAGTTGGAACTGGCTGCAGATGAGTATCACCCTAAAAAGCATTGATGTCTTCTACCAGTAATTCAGGTAAAAGTCCACTGATGGTTCTGAAGTCAATAATAGGCCTGGTTCTGCTGGTATGTGGTGGATCGGACCACCTGCGGACCTCATTGGTCCAGAACCATCAGAGAAAACGCCTCACCTTCTGTTCTTCCACTGAAGTCAAACTGTAGGGCTGGGCTTTAGGAGGCTGTCTCTTCTTCCTCCTCCTCCTCCTCCTCGCTGCTACAGAACCCAGATCCTCTTGGTCCGCGGCTGCAGACTCGGTCAGAACCTCTTGGTCCGCGGCTGCAGACTCGGTCGGAACCTCTTGGTCCGCGGCTGCAGACTCGGTCGGAACATCTTCGTCCGATCCGGCCCAAACTGCCGGCTTCTCCTTCAGCTTTTTCCTCCTCTGAAACCAAACAGTCTTTCAGTTTCTTCTCAGAAACAAATTTAATTCCTACAGTTGAAAGTGATTCGTTTCTGGGGAACTGATTGATGGCGGACGTTCCCTGAGGAACACCACCTGGCGTCTGGTTCTGTGTGGGATTTTTTGGGTCTACATGCGTGCAGAACCGGAATGAGCTGAAAAACTGACTTCCTGTTTTATTCCGTCTTATTTCCTCTCTGAAGTGCTTTTATTTTGGTAGCGCAGGTAGAAATGTGGGCTGATGGACGGGTCCGCAGAATCAGAACAATCATGTCTGCATGGCTCCTAAACTGAACTGGGCCTGGACCCCCTCAGCCCCCCAACGGCTACGCCTCTTGAACTAAACATGTAACAGAACATCTCTTTCTGCAGCAGAAGCAAAACCGCTTCTAACGAAAGACTGGAAACCAATTTTATTTATTTCCCAGAATGCATTGCATGCACCGAAAAAAGCGGCTGCTGTAATTGGTCCTGTCGGGTAATTTTCATGCTTCTGGAATTTCCTGAGTTGGAACAGTACAGAGCGGTTCCAGTCCATGCACCAACCGGGCCGTTCTGACCCGCCGGACTTGCAGGACTAAAGTTCTGCAGTTCTGGTCAGTCCAGAGGTTCAATCTGCTCCAAAAGCGGTTTTCTGTGTGGGAGGAAGGTTGACTGGGTGACGCCGTTTAAGGTCCGATCCTTTGATCAAATCAAACTGCAGCGTCTTTCATTTCTTGCTTCTTTCATGGAACCACGTCTCACTCGGACAGATGCGTCTTTCTGACGCTTCTGCTCCGTTTGTCCAGATCTATGAGGGACACATTGCAGATTGATCTGACCTCTGACCCTTCCGCCATCACTGCACAAGGAGCTGAGCTGTGAGCCTTTAGATCTGAAGGACTGGGTTCCCAAACAGACGCCGTCGACTCGATAACGGATGTTTGCAGCTCCATCCTGCTCACACGCCTCTTTGTCCGTCCGCTTGGCGCTCCAAGAGCAAATGGACCGGAACTGATGGCCCAACAAAGAGGCCTTTCACAGAACCCGTCCAGCCTCACACAGAGTGGAGGTTCTGTGCAGCAGGACCAGAACCTTCACAACATGCATCATGAAGCCGAGTCCAGAGTAAATCTATCGGAGCTCTTTGTTCTGGACGACCTGCTCAACGGTCCAAGAGAGTCAGAACATGAAGCTCAGCAAACATCTCAGTCCACGAGAAGATCCGTCAGGAAGCTCCCCTCGTCACACTGAGCGGTTCTGATCCAGCTTAGAGTTCTCGACATCCTGACAATAGAATCAACTCTGAATTCAACTCCAGAGGTTCTCCAGATGTTCTGAAGGTCTGTTCACAGTTTTCTTTGGACTTTGGCTTCTTTTTATTTTGACTCATTCTCAGTCACATCAAAAAGCAAAATGTTAAAAAAAGCAGAGGAACCGAGCAGACAGAGTTCTGATCAATCGTCATTTGGACGTAGAGAGTGGACCGCCTGTAGGATGCCGGTTTGCTTTGCAGAGAGTAAGCTGGGTCCCTCTGCCAGCGGCTCCTAAAAGGACGGCGCTTTAAAGGGGATCCTGGAGCCCTGTGGATCCACACTGGGTGAGACCACCTGAAGGTCTGCAGGCAGAGGGAGCAGACCCTTCAAACTCTGTTTAAGGTTAACCCAGGCCTGGAGCCTACGGTCCAGAACACGATGGTTCACAGAAACTAAGTTTTGCAGGAGCAGCTTGGCCCAGAGACTGGATGAGGCAGCCGTTTGCAGCCTGCATATACTACTGTAAGCCCCGAGCACCACTGGGAACCCGTCATCGTCCTCCACACCAACAGCTGGCAGTGACAGCGAAACCGTTTCCAGCTAAACATTTTACATTTTTATCATTTCAAAATGTTTTTACTCCGTTTAAAAAAATGAGCAGCGTATGCTAATACCAATGCTAGCAGGATCAGATGCTAACATGTTGGCATAAACCACCAGCAGTTCCTCTGTAAACCAGAAGGTGGCAGCAGTGATGGTCTCAGCAGGAACTTCCTAATTTGACATCCTGTTACCTTCAGTGGGGGTGTGTCTGTTTTCAAAATAACTAGAATATATAGCTGAGGCCGTGCGTATTGTATCTGGCAAGAAATGATTAATTATGGTGATGACCCGGATCACCATCTGGTTGTTGTTTATTGATGATGTCACTTTTGGATATTGGTTTTTCTATAGAAGAATGGAGGAGAAGCAGCAGATGGTTCTCTGACCAGCTGAGAACAAAGCTACACGTTTGGACCTGCAAGTAAAACCTGTGTGTTTGAAAACAGACACAGAACGAACCGTGACCACAGTGGAACATGGCGCTGGCAGCGTCATGCTGCGGTGGAGGAGAGCTGGAGCTAAATCCAGGAGGATCTAGGAAAGAGGCTGGGATGGAGGTTCAACCTGAACATCTCTGCGTTGGAAGCTCCTCCTGTGAATCAGTGAATCAGCTGATAGTCAGTTTGCTCAATCAGCATCTAGTCGCCACGGTAACCGTTGCTGGCCTCATCACCTGACAGCGGTTTTGGTCACTTGTCAACAGTCAGCGCTCGTTATCGTTTCTCCATTTTCATTTTGTGAGAACAATAATAAAAAAAATGGATAACTGGTTTTACTGGTTTGTTTTCTGATGGAAACAAACTGGCTGAACAGACATTAAGTGTTTAGCTACTGAACTGCAGACCTTCGGAGAACCTGAAGAACCGAGGTAGAACTTTAAACTGGACCGTCTGGATCACAGGAAGCAGAACCTCAAAGACCCGCCGCTCAGTTCAAGGAACGTTCTAGACGACCTTTCAGGACGGTTCTGTCCTTCAGAGCTTCATCATGTCTGTTTGTCTCCCTGCTTTGTTTCCTCTGTGGGACAATAAGGAATTTCTAGTTGGTTCTGTTCCATAATAAACTGGACCAGAACCATTTGGTTCTGCTAAGTGAACCCAAAGTGAGTCCATGTCCAGAGAAACACCGAGGAGAACGATGATGATGTAGGATGAACCACTGAGGCCCTCTGCAGCTCAGAGCTGGTATTACAGCATCAGCTGACAGAACCGGACCCAACAGAACCGGACCGGGCTTTAAAGAAGGACCTGTTTGAAAGAAGCAGCTGAATGAAGCCACTGGTGGAGGATTCATCTCACCTGAGCTGGAGCTTTGGGTTTGGACCTCTTCAGCATCACTGTGAGGAAAAGACACAGTTTTCAGAACATTGTCAGAACCTTCGGGTTCTACTGAACACCAGGAATGAGGAACAGAACCATCATGTACATTTCATCATTCATTGCAGATCTGGAAAAAAAACCCAGGAAAGTGCAGCTCAGCGTTTCCAGTTTGCCCACAAGTTCTCTAAAATAACATTTTCCAGACCCCCCCGGTACCAGCCATCAGAACCACAAGTGGAGCCTAAATGAGCCAGTAGGTTCTGGAACAATGTGGCCCCAGCCATGCTGGAAAGGAAACGGCTGATTTTCCACCTATTAGTCAGCGATGGGGGGGTTCTGGGCCCACCTACCTGCCAGGTACGCCTCCAGGGAGGGAGAGGAACTCTGCTTCCAGCTGTAGCAGCAGAAGAAGAAGAGCCAGACGAGGAAGGTGGCCAGCACCAGGAGCAGGACCCAGAGGAGCCGGGTGGCGGTCGGGTCGCTGCCGTGGTCCATGCTGCTGCGGTTCTGTAGCTCAGCGCTGCAGCTGATGGGTTCCAGCTGCTCCCGGTTCAGACTCGGCCCACGTCAGCTCAGAGTGAGCCTCTGTGGGCTCCACTCCCTCCTGGAGGAGCGTGTGGGAGGAGCAGCCCGGAGCCACGCCCACAGCAGCCGGGTCGAATCCTCAGCAGTTCACAGGGAATCGGGTCGAAGGTCACAGATCCACCTGAGGAGTGACGGGTCTTCTGGGCCCGGAGCCGTTCCCCGTAAACCCAACCCCTCCTGCAGCCAATTATGTTGGCATGGCAACACCAACTGAACCATCAGGTCCGGCAGACCGGATCAACTATTCAACAAAGCTGCTAATTAGCACCTGCTCCTGAAGAAGCTTCAGAACCGGTTCTACTGGGCTGATCCTCAGCTCAAATATTTACTGACGTGATGAGCTGAGAAAAGCCTTCAGAGCAGCAACAATACGGTGAGAACCAGAGCCACCCACTGAGACGATCAAACTGGATCCACTTTGTCCTCAACAATCCAGAACCAGAACTCTGACACAAAACCAATCCAACGGTGCCATCTAGTGGCCAAGACAAGAAGAACCAAATCAAGACGGATGAAAACGTTTAGTTTAATGACTTTAAAGGTCAGAGTTTCAGCACCGACCCGAACAAACCCGGGAGGATAAAATGTTTCAACAGGAAGAGAGGAAATAAATTAATGAATCAATAAATAAAACGTTCTTCAAAGAACTACTGACAGACAGAAAACAGCATAAACATTAAAACGAGCTGTTTGGATCCTCCTGTAGGTCGGGTCCGTCTCAGTAGAACCCAGAGTCCTGAGCCGCCCAATTCGGGGTCTGGAAGGAGGAAAAAAAAGGAAGCAGTGATTATCAGAAGTAACAGAACCAGGCAGTAAAACAGTCAGTCGGACGAGTATCGGCAGGACGATATTTCTGGACGATATCGGCGTTCTTTTCTTTGCATCCAGTTCCGGCTTTGTTACTTTATGCATTTTCTATGGAGCTAAATTAGGGCCATAAAGTTTGCTAAAAAAACGGCTTGTATTTAAACTGGAAAAAAGGATTAGAAACTGATAATAAAAAAAAGAACAAAAAATGTTTTCTGAACAATATTTTTAAAACAAACAAACAAAAAAATTGAAGCCGTAAAAAGAAACAAATAATAAGTTTGAATATGAAGCTTTTATGTTTTTAAAAGCCAAATGATGATTTAAGATGATTTAAGACACTTTAATTTCCCACGGTTCCTTAATGCAACAGCTGTCAGTCATCACTCCAGCCCCCTGTGATCTAAGCCCCGCCCCCACAGAGAGGAAACAGCTGTTTAAAAGTGAAGAAAAAAAATATGGAAGTAGAAAAACAAATGTTGAAAAGTAGTTTAAAAAAACTTTTCTCAGCTTCAAAGTAGGTTTTACTTTTTCAGTTTTATTCAGTTTTTATTTTTGAACAAATTTCATGGCTCCAATTTAATTTGCTACCATTTGCTAAAAGGTTTTGTTCGATTTGTTAAAAGAATCATAATATTCTCTGTATCAGCCTTAAAAACCGTGTTTTGGTCGACCTGCATTAAATCACAGAAACATTCAGAGACACATTTATGACAGAAGGTCGAATCTTTTTCACTCATTACCCAGAAAACATTCAAAGCTGTGGAATAAATCAAACCTGAATAAACCTTTAAACACAGATGATAAATCTGAGCTCCAGTTTCATGAGGTCATCTCAGGTGAATGAAGCTCGTTCATCCGGTTGAAATGAATCGTTTGAATGTTCTGATCATTCAGGTTTTTATGTAAATATCCAGGAAATGGAAAGTTTGCTAAAATACACAATAGATACTAATGAGGCGCAGTATCAATACGAAGACAACAGATGTTTGCATGTTTCTATAATTAATGTTAGATTGCTGATTTATTTGCAAATTAAAATACCTCAGAAAACCTTCATATAACATCAAACTGTGTTATAATATTTGATATTTCAGCTTATTTAACATCTGTGGTTCTGTTGAGAAACGATTCTCCATGTTAATATTTCTGATGCCTTGAAATATTTCTGTTTTTATCCCCATTTAATTAAATATTTTGTTGGGTGTCAAGTTTGAAATGTTAGTATTATAACGACTAGTGATGAAAGTTATCAATCAATGAATTAATTCAAAGTTATTTGATCCCATTTATCAACTGATTCATCGATTTCTTTAAAAACTAAATTTTCTCATGTATAATGAAGATCATCCCATAAAGATGAAGACCTAAACTATTTAAACTATATATTTAAAGTATTTATTGCTCCGTCTGTAATAAATGCTGACTGATTAACAAAAACATGTTTTATTAAACATGATTAAAGTGACCAAACAGGAACCCATCAGGTCACTGAATAATGAGACCAATAAAATGTGTGAAACTCGCCTGATTTCCAGAGACGTAGATCTATGATTAACAGACAGGGTATGTCGCTCTAACATCCTGTCAGACTATCTTCACTTCTGTGCTGCTAGCAGAGCTTTTAAACAGGCGGTTCTGGTTCCTCTCAGAGGAACTGGGCTCTGTGAAGGTCATGGCCTGATAACGCCTCTCCTTCCACCATGCTAACTGCTAGCATGTCTTCTATCCTGATCCAGTCGTTTAGCTTGATGTCCTCCACGTTTCTATCATCCTAATCAGAGAAGTTCTGCTGCTCCTCCATGCAGCGCCGCTAAATGGGCCGATTTAAGAGAGAACTGAAGGAGTTTATCAGAGTTTAGATTCACTAACAGAAACACAGAACGTTCATCCTGGATCCTCGGATCCATTAAATGTACGATGAGTTCGAGCTGCAGAGCTGCAGTTCTGTGTTTTGGCCACAGGGGGCGGTGTCATTAGAAAACGGCGCCTAGTTTAAACTTTAAACAAAACATCTTTGTTGTTATTATGATATGTTTTTCTACTCGACCAACAAACCCTGACAGGTTGTTGAGAAGCTAACAGAAGAGCCAAGGATCAACCTGAAGCAGAACGGCGGGAGGCTCTACCTCGTTCCTGCTGCTGTGCGCCACCCTCTTCTCGATGTTCATGGCCAACATCTGGCTGCGGAAAGAAAGGCTCTTGGTCTTTTCAATCACCTGCTGGTACGGCGACACGGCGTTGTTCCCCATCACAACGTGACCCTGACAGACAGACAGACACCCGGCGGGTCATTTCACAGCGGAACCAGCTGGCGCCGGATCAGACGGCGGCTCCGGAGCCTGAAGCCTCACCAGCTTGGAGTCGATCTTGGCGTCCAGCCTGGCGTTTCGGATGAGGTTGACAATCCACCGCTCCGCCTCCTCAGGGGACATGTTGAGCTTGTCTGCTAGCATGCTGCACAGAGCGAGGGAGAAGTCAATGAGGACGAGCGCGTCGTCCGTTACCATCCGGCTGATTCCTGAAGGAGGTAAGATTATGACTCTTCTTCTTCTTTGGGTTTTCCTGCTTCATGCAGCTGTTATGGCTGCACAATGTTTCTATACCAACATGATTTAATGATGATTTATCAATGACGTAACTTAACTCCATTGCTGATATCTACAGTCTCTGGATTCAACATTTATCACCGACTGACCTTCAGGGTTTTAGAGTTTTCTGTGTTTCTGTTTTGTAAAACAAATATTTGTAAAATGTGTTTGAGGATAAAAACATGGTAAAATAATTTCCAACAGCCGTCTTCCTGAGGCTTTCATTCTTCTATATGGTACCGACTGAAACCTGGAAACGTGTGCCGATAAAAGGACGCCTGACGTGAAGCCAATATTTTCTCAGGATGCGTCTGGAACCAGTGGAGCCGCACCTGATGCTGATGCACTGATGGATCCGACAAAAAGTCTCAAAGATGAAGAGGCGCGCGTTCTCGATGAAATCCTCCAAACACGCCACCAGGAAGAAATCGTTCACCAGAACCTAGAAGAAAAACAAACCGGTCAGAACCGACGGATCGGATCAGCAGTTCGAGGCTTCAGCAATAAACATCAAACAGCAGGTTTATTATCTGGATGGTTGCTTTCAATAACTGCACTAACTAGTAGAACTAAACCAGTATCAACTGCTGTGAGTTTAACAGACTGGATCGGAACCAGACGTCCAGCTGATTCTGATGGATCAGGAAGAAGATCCAAACGTTCCCCTCAGACAAAAACATCAGTCTGAAACACAGATGAAGACCTAGGAGCACGGTACCGTCAGTCAGACATGGCGGTGGCAGCATCATGCTCTGGGAATCTTTATCTAGCAAAGATAAACGGGACGAATGGAACGCCTCCAGCCAACACCTGGATGTCCAACAGAACAACGGTTCTGGAACGGATCCAGAGGAGGAACCAATGACAGTCGATGGAAGAAGAATCGGATCCAAAGAGTTTCTAACAACCAGATGCTGATGTCCAGGTGACGGTTCGAGTCCCGGCCTGCTGACCTCTGTCACCGTCTTCACTCGACTCTCTGATCCTCATTTCCTGTCAGGCCTTCAAAATAAATCTGAAAAAGATCCTGAAAGAACAAAAAAGAAAAACTAAACTCTTCTTCTGCTCTGAAGCCAAAACTCCAACTGAACCAGAACCAAACAGACTGGACCTCCTGGAAAATCCTCCAGTTTAACAGTCAGGGTTAAAATCACCTTCTCAGCCACTCAAGACAAGGAAAAACAAGTCCGAGTGTCTTTGATTCAAGCTGCTGATCAAAGGAAAACAGGAAGCAGGAAACGTTTCTCACCTGCCAGTAATGATGCATGAATATAATCTGATATTTCAGGATCATTATTAACTTTTAACTGATTTTACATCCTGAGTTGAGGTTCATCCAAAAAACACGGAGCCTCAGTATTTGATGAAAATACTCAGTTCACCACTTCCTGTCTGAAACATCCTCCGTTTGATTAAAATGATCCAAACCAACATTTCATCCAGATGTTTTCTGTCTTTTATTTCATCGATAATCATTAATATCGGTTCCGGTCCGATAAGTGAAACTGGGCTGATATTGACCAACCCATGTAGATGATGTTTCTGTGTCAGAGTGACTCGTCACTGTTATTGATGCTCAGGCTGTGGAGGACCAGCAGGGGGAGCCACAGGAACTCATTTAAAGTCCATTTGTTTCTGCTCAGTTCTGCTTTCCCTCCTGAAATGACCTCGATGGGGCCGATCATTCAGAGGAGGACGGAAGAAGAGGAGCCATGATGCTCAAGTAAAATATGTCAATAAATCATAAAACTGATAGAACTAAAGAGTAAAGCAGTTAGTAAATAAAAAGGCTTTCGTTCTTTTTCTGTCAGGAAAAACCTCCCAGCGGGATTCTTTAAATCCTTCTGCATATTAAAAAGCAGCTGAATGACTCGTCTTTATGCTCCTGCCGAGTCTCCTGCTGCCAAAGCACGATTCAAACAGCAGCAGCCGAAACCAATCAGACTGCAGAGCTTCAGGCGGAGCGACGACGAGGCCCTGATCTGACAGCCGCCCCGCTCCGAGCATCCCACCGAATCAAAGGCAGGGAGAACAAATAAGGCCAGACGTGGATTTACTGGGAGATCAGAGCGCTTCCTTTATTCACCTCCAGCGCCGGGAGGCGGATTTTAAAGCCTCTGCAGCCAGACACACTTCAGGGGGCTGAACTCACCGACTCGCACTCTCTCAGCTTCTTCTGCGCGCTGTCGAAGTCAAAGTTCACGTAGAGACACTCCACGAACTCGGTGATGGGGTCCTTGTAGGTGTACGACTCCTGAAAGGGTGACAGAAACGGTGACGGATGATCCGGAAACCTGCAGAGAAGCAGTCAGTCGCTCCAACAGCGCCTCACCTGTGTTGTCCAAGCTCACATCCATCATGGACAACACCTCTCACCCCCTGCACCAGACTGTGGAGGAGCTGAGCAGCT
>JAUZNJ010010464.1:238-17939 GCA_034780135.1 Jordanella pulchra
GCCGAGCGTAGTTAAACTCGGTATAAATCTAAATTTTTGAAAACAGCAGACACAATCTGAGGTATATACGGTTATTAACAAAAAAAGAGTAACACTTCAAAACGTAATTCGGTGTTCAATGCCTAGCAAAAATATAACCTAAAAATGCTGTTAAATATGTTTAACTGTGAGTTATTAATAGTAATACAATTGTTAGCATTACATTTAGCAGGTAATACAAACACTTAGTTCAATTTAACGACTTATACGCCATCTTGTGGTACTTTTAAAGTACTGCATGAATGTCCTGAAGCTC
Source organism: Jordanella pulchra (assembly GCA_034780135.1). Lineage (NCBI taxonomy): Eukaryota > Metazoa > Chordata > Actinopteri > Cyprinodontiformes > Cyprinodontidae > Jordanella > Jordanella pulchra. Next base: position 534 of record JAUZNJ010010464.1, read on the forward strand.
TTTTTATTTATGTATTTTTTTTCCCACCAGCAGTCCTGATAGAAGACGGGTCAGTCGCATCTGCAGGGATAGTTCCTGGGTTCTATAAATTGACCTATTTTTAGGGAGTTCTTTTGTTTAGGCTATGGTCGGATCAACTTCAGCTTTTCATTCTAGAAACAGGACATCAGACTATTTGTCCATAAATGAAACTCTGGGTGTTGAAGCGATCCCCACCAGCGCTCCTCCATATGAATGGGAGTACTATTTTGATTATCTTGATCCTGTTTTTGTGGATGAGAGCCAGCTGAAATACCATAAATGTAAGTTGTTATTAACTCCCGATTTATTTTTAATATTGTAAAATTTTCTTCATAATCATAATGAACATGTCCTTTCCTTTTAGACTCAATTGTCATAATACTATGGATATCTCTGGCTGCCTTTGTGGGGTTTCTCTTTCTTATTTTGAATCTAATGTCTTTCAGTGTGAAGCTTCCAAAGTAAGTTTAAAACATCAATTTTCAAAGCTTAACTGCTTGGAATGGGTAACTTATGCATACCACTAATTTATCCGAACCTTGTTCTCTGTTATGTCTTAAAATACTTATGCTGACTCCAGGATACACAAATCCAGAGTGAGGGAACACCACAAAACATCAACTGTTTGACTGCAGGCTTATTGTGGAGGTTAGTAGCGAAAATATCTGAGAATGCGGTTTGTTTAAAAACTACACTTTGAAATGACACTTTTTTTATCCAGCCGAACAAAAAAAAAGATCTAACCTTTCCGTTTTTGCACTCACAGAGCACACAGCTGGTGTTTACATCAATGTTATTAAAGGGTTTGTTTTAGCATTAAAAAGCAGCATATTTACATAAAAAAAGAAAAAACATTTCCAGGATATTTAAAACTTTTTTATTCTTTTGTAAATTTCATGAGGTCAGAATTAACACTTCACAGACAGAACCCTGCATTAAAAAAAAAAAAAAAAAACACTAAAGGAAGTTTCACTTGAAATGAACATCAGTACTTTAAATAAAAGTTTATAAACTCTGCAGGCATCTCTAAAAGCAAAACAAACCCCCCCAAAAATTAAAAAGTTTTGGTCTGAAAATACACAGTGGGATTTCTAAATGTCTAACTTTTCATCTCGATAATTTCTCTACAGATGTCTCTGAGGGTTGATTGAGTCTTTGATGATTTGGAGCCTTTTTGTTTTTTCTTCATGGTTCTGGTCACCAAGCTGACGTGCGACAGGAACCGCTCCGATGAAGTCCCTCCACTCCACAGCTCATGGATGAACAATGACAAAAGAGACAGCCCAGCTTCTGGAAAGAAAAAAAAACTAAAGCTTAAAAAGCCACAACTCATAACATTATGGGGAGTTTTTAATAAAACAGTAAAAAAAACTACAACATACTTTTTTTAATTAATAACTTACTTCTGGCAGTTACTGAAAACAAATGTGAATAAAGCAAGTGAGCGCTTTAAAACCTCAAGGTTCCTCAGGGATGTTTGAGACTCATAGCCAGTTATTGCAAACGTTTAATGTCAACTGCTGCTGCTAAGGGTGGTGTAAATATAAATCACAATTCAAAAAGGGCAAAGTTGGTTATAACCTTTTTCCTTATCCTTCGTTATTAGAATCCTCATTTGAAAAACTGCTTTTTGATTTATTCACATCATCTTTATCAAATATCAAAATGTGTTTAACGTCTGAAATATTTAGGTGTGAAAGAAAAGGAAAAGAGGTGTTTAAGTGGAAACACCCTTAAACCTAATGTATCGAATAATCTGCTCCAAATCAGGCCGATTGAGAGGGCATTGACTCTACTAACGGCACCAAGAACTTCAACTTTTCTTAACTATTAAGGTCACTAATGCTTAGACTTTTATTGGCAAACATAAAATAAGTAATAATAATACATGTCCACTGTGACGGACAAAGACATGACCAAAAAAAACGCCATAAAACCTCTCCTACTGTGGAAAATCCTTCAGAACATAAACCTGGGTTCACTGGCAGTCATTTCATCCTCAGTTAAAGGAGGCGTGTTTAAATTTGCAAACTAATATTTCAGCTTAAGGCCATGTTTGGATCTGAAGTAATTTTGGTGTCTTGTCTATTTTTCTCCTCATTTAGTACTTTTCTTAAATAAAAATGTTAATCTTTTAAGACATGGCAAGTCTGCTTGACTTCTACATACAGTAGACGTCTGTTTAAAATACCTTTTAATGGGAGATGAAATTAATTAAATTCAAATAGTTACTAAATCAAGTTTTTGCAATAAATGACACTGATTCTGGTTGTTAGGCTAAAAAAAAATGTGTCCTTTGCAAGAAAAATACTTTTTGTTTTATAGCAGCTGTGTGGGGAAACCTCACCGTGTCTGGACTGATCCTGATCTGGCAGGCATGCAGAGATAACGGCCCGATGGAGCTCCTGAAGCTGGCCTTGCATCTCCAATAAGCAGATCATGACATTTGTGAAGAACTGGCAGGTTTCCATCCTCGCCGAAAAGCCGGAGTGACTGTGAGCTTCAAAGGTGTGATGAAAGAGCTGAAGGAGGTCGGCTTTCAAGCCGGAATCCAGCATCACAACATCCACCACTTCCCTGTGTTTGATAACAGCCTTTTCAAACCATGTCAGGAACTCCTTTGTTCTGTTTTCATGGTACGTGTCCTCCACCAGCCACCTCAGGGACCACTTTGTAAGCAGGTGCGCGGTATCACAGGCCAGCTGTATGGAGTCCAGCCTGTCTCTTGGATGAGGTGACTGCGGTTCTGCGAGCTGAAACACTGGCTCCCAGTGCACAAATATACCACAGAGCTGCACTTTGTAGTCGACATGGAGGCTCTCCTCTTGCCTCACAGTACAGTCGTTCTCTGAGGTGTTCTTCTCCAGAGCGACGCGACCTTTGCTGCGCACCTTATGCTTCCACATCCCTAAAGATACACATTTTAGTTTGAAACTTCATAAGGAAGAAATAGTTTTGTTGCAGTGTGAACTAATGAAATATGTTTATCATCCTCATCAATCTTTATATAGACTGGAGAGGAGTTCAACTTCCAGTAAGATACCAACCCTAATGATAGAACTAGAGCTACAGTAAGGATGGACCTTAAAGAAAGGTCCAGTTAAAGTCCTGACCTAAACCTATTTAGGAAATGCTTGAGCTGGAACAGCTTTTAAAGAAAATTCTCTAATATATTCAAATGTCTGCAGACCCTCGAAATATCTACAGCTTTATATGCAGCAAAATGTGCTGCTACACAGAACGGACCCAGAATGCTCTAGAATTCACCATCACGCTCTATTTTATGTTGATCTATTGCAAATATCCAAATAATAGGCTATTGGGTTTCAGTTCTGAAAAGGTTCAAACTAGGGCTGCAACTAACGATTAGTTTGCTAATCGATTCATCTGTTGATTATTTTTTCGATTAATTCATTAATAATCGGATGGTAGAAGGTTCCTGAAAGGAGATTTTTTTTTAAAACCAGTTGAAAGTAAAACTTTTCCACCTGAGGACTTCTGGATGGAGCATCTTTTAAATCTTCTTTTAAAAGTCTTTTAAATCTTAAATACAAAGTATTTGTATATTTTTTTACAATCCTGCTAAGTGGGGGGATCTGTCAGCTAAAGGTATGTTTTAGAGTCTCTATACTCCGGTTAACGATGAATCAATTACTACATTAGTTGACGATTATTTCAATAATCCCGATTAATCCGATTAATTGTTTCAGCCCTGGTTCAAACAAACAAAAAATGAAAACCTCAGGTATCCTTTGTTTTTTTTTTAAGCACTCACCCATTAGTTCCTTTAATTTGTGCTTTTCAGAAAGGGCCTGTATTTGGGTTAGAGAGGCGCTGTTTTGGGACAAGGAAGCCCAGCAGAGAAGCAGAGAGAGAACTTCAGTGGAGGAGAGCAGCTGTGGATGGAGGGAGAGGCGGTCTGTTTGTTTGTTTACGCCGAGCGCTGTCCCCTGATGCACAAGGACGGAGTGAAGAGTTTGTACAAACAGGCTGAACTGAGCGGCCTTCACACCCAGCCTGGAAGGAAGGGAACACAAAACACCGATCCTTCACCAAAACACACACAGCATTTCTATCATCTGACATCTCAAGGCTTTCTAAGCGTCACACCCCCACACCCACACACCCCCTTTCCCTACTGAGAATGAGGTTTTTACCTGAGGTGTCGGCTGATGGCCAATGCCACACGGAGAAATTCACTGATGAGTGGGAGTGGCAGACATTTCACTTGCTTCTGAGTGGACACGGTGGAAACACTTCTATCGACCTTTTTCTCAGTCTGCACAAGGCTGGTAAACCACAGAGTGCGAAGCAGGTCAATGAGTGCACAGACTGTCTGTTGGGTCAGATTCCTGCCGGATCAGAAAACCAGATTAGTGTCAAACACATGAAACAAGGCTACAGAAAATCTAACGTGCAAATATTCACAGAGCCTCAACTTCTTCCCCATTTGACAGATTACAATCAAATTAATTTTATCGGGACTTTCTTTTGATAGAATCATGCAAAGTAGTGCCTAAATGTGCATCAGAAGGAAATCAATAGATGCTTCTAGAATTTCTTTATGAATTTATATCTAAAATATGTTTTTTCTTTATACTCCTCAGAATTAATAGATTTTTGAAGCAGCTGTTGCTCCAGTAACAAATTGCACTTCTTTGGGGATACCTTTCTACCTGATTTAATCACTTAAATGCTGTTTTTCTTTGCACATCTCTTTTAAATACATGGCTTTGCACACAAGCATTTGTGAGCTTTCATTTTTAAAGTCTTGCCAAAAATTCTCAATTTGATTTGGGTTGCAAATGGGATTTCGTATGTTTTCCTTCATCAAAGACTTTCTCCTCATCACTCATCCATAAAAGTCAGATTTACAGAGCCCGCCACAAACAGCTGTCGTGTTCACAGATTCTCCCACATGAGCTGTGGATCTCTTCTGCAAACTTTCCCACAACTGCTTTATTCTCTAACAGACCCTCTGACAGCTTTTAAAACGTGTTTAAGTTTGAGGCTGTAATTAAATAAAAAAATGGTTCAGGGGGTTCAAGCTTTTTAAGCATCTTATACAACTAAATTCCCTACAATTGTCCGAGATATGAGAACTTACTTTTTATCGACTACTTGTATCACCCAGCTCAGAAGCCCACAGCTCTTAGTGAGGTTATAAACTGCCTTTGGCAGACGGGCAGCTTGACACAACACCTTGATTATCTGTCCCTATGTAGAGATTTGCAGATTAACATCAAAATGAAAGGACATAAGCTCATCATTGTCTGAGTTTAATGTGTTTACGTCTGCAGCAGTGTTTACCTGGATGTTTTCACTGCACAGAGGGCTGCTGCTGAAACCCAGAAGGATCTGGAAGATGCTTTGGTGGTTGCACAGGTCATAGCTCTGTGCATCCCTTATTCCTTCCTCCAGCAAATTCAGGATCCACTCACGTTCCACTTTGTTCTGGAGCGAGAAAAAACAAAGAAGGAAAGTTAACTTCTATAGTGATAAAAGTGATAAAAGATTGAGTTGAACAGACATATGGAGATTATTTGCTATTGAGGTAAGAAAAGTTGATTGATCTCAGAAATATCTGCTTTCTTATGCAACATTAAATTAAAGCATTTTCTTTTAAACAGAATATTTTACCTCTTGGTCAAAACCATAAAATAGCTTGAAGAACTCTGGGACTCTTCTTAAATCTAAACTCTGGTGTGAAAGCAGAAATCGGTTTAACACCAGATACATGTGGTCCTCTGGAAAAAAAAAAACAACAGAGAAGTTCAGCAACTTTAAAATGTTCCGAAGGTTGCATTGGTTCAAAACAGCAAAAGCAACACAAGGCATGAAAAAGAAAAAAAAAAAGAAAGATTTAGTCGCGAGTTAATTTCTTTAGCTAATGCTACAGAACAAATCAGGGGTCAATCAGGGACAAAGTCGTCCACACCTGGTCTGAGCATCTGCTGGGCCACTTTGCTGATGTAAGTAGCCAGGACAAATGGGAGTCTCTGGTTCTGCTTCAAAATTCCATTCTTGACGATGTCCATCAAATACAGCAGCTGTTGGAAGAGAGAAAAGCCCGTCAGGGTTTAGGAGGTGATTTCCAAACACACTCAGAGCGTTCATGACCTGCGTCTTCTCTCTGAACCGAGCGCCCTCCAGATGTTGGTAGTAACAGGCCAGTACGTGGTACGCCGCGGCTCGCACGTTTGGGTCGAAGCTACTGAGAGCCATCACCGTCACTCCAAGAGCGTGGCAGGAAACAAACTTAATGCAATCAACAACACATTCTGCAAGAGCACAAAAGGAGAAAACAGATTTGTTATCCTGACGTGTTTTAGTGGTGAAAACAACATTAAATATGGATGATCATAGCAATGTTTTACTTCCTTTGAGATGGAATCCAAATTAATATTTCTAAGGGTGTAAGAAAAAAAAAAATCAGTTCTGTAAAATATTGTGATATTTCTTTAGACAATAATTAAAAATATCAATATGATAAATATTTATGGGTATTTTGGGGTCTGAAATATTTGCTAACCCCCTGCATTAGAAGATGTAGATTTAAAATATGGAATAAATCTTGGTTTTATTATTATTAATATTACACACATTTAGATCACTATGATCTCCTTCTGTTAATCTGGGATTTTTTTATTTCCTACACCTTCGGTGAGAGCTCTCAAAAAACAATTTCTTAACATTCGGAAGCTTTTCAGATTTTTGTTTTATTATTCATTTCTGCATGGTTTGGCGCTCAGATATATTTTTAAACGTTATTTTTTATACAATGCTGAAATTTTGAGTCATCTGAATAGTTTCTCTTTGAATTAACCAGTAGTGCTAGTTAAGATTGGTTAGCATTTTATAGTACCCTCCCTAACAGTGCAGAGTGGATCTGTTATTAATGCTTTAAGAACTGCATAAAAAGACATTTATTTTCTCTGTATTAAATTTGTTTTTTGTGAAGCTTTAATTTTGAACTATATCTTTAAATGTTTCCCTGTAACCTTTTCGTCTTGAGGACATTCATTGTGCTTCACTATGATAAACCATTTAGCTGTGGATATATTTGGAAGGAATTTAAGAAATGAAGACTATTTGGTTTAAACTGACTTGTTAGATTGATTCTAGTAAATTATAGTAAGATAAAATCTCACCTGGTCGTAATATAGCACTGAAGAGGGGCAAAAGGAAACATGGATCATACAAATCCCCAAGGTGTGTCCCTGCATCATCACTGCACAGCAGCTCAGTACCGTCCTGAACGGGAAAAATTAAGAAGACAAAAACTATCATTCTAAAATGTTTTGATATGAGAAACCTCATCTCTTACAGCAACATTTTCAACAAGGCAAATAAACCAAAACGAATGGAATATGAGATATGAACCTGGGGGCTGATTCTGCGCTCCTGTGGAAACCTTAAAATTGTTTGGAGCATCTTGTCGGCTTTCAGCAGAGCCAACACGTCGTTAGAGCTCGGCTGCTTCCACAGAGAAGCTCCAAGGGTTTTTCTGGTTTTGTGGTGTTCTACAGCTGCAGGGCCCCACAGGAGTGATCTGCAGAAAAACAAAAATACTCATCCTCAGAGATTGCATCAAAAAAAAAACAAAAAAAAAAAAAAAGAAAAAAAAAAAAAAAACAATAAATCCAATTTACTGAAATTTCAGCAAGCTGACTTGGTTTCTTTCATATTCCCGAAGAAGCAGCAACAGTTTTTGGTCTGAAAGGCAAAAGATGTTCTAAGATGAAAGAAAGAAAAACAAATAAGACAGCACATGCTGATCCAGCCCTGAACGGCTTTTGTTCTCTACCTGAAGTTGAAAGCGTTGCTCCATATGCTGCCAAAAGTACCACAAAGTGAGTGATGTTGCACACTTCTGGACACTTCTTCACCAGACAAAGAAGAAGTGAAATCAAGGCCTCTGAAATGACAGAAAAATGTGCATGTATGTCAAACCAACCCATAAATGAACAAACACTGGCTTCAGATAAGAAGTTCTAATAAGAAACTCAACCTTTTGTTTGACACAGGCTAGGATCTTCACTAGAGTCCAGCATGATGGACAGAAACTGAGAATGACTTGTGGTCATCATATGGAGGGTGGATACAGGAGTTAGATCCTTCTGGAAACCTGTGCTCTCGTACATCACCTCCAACAGACTACTTAGAGTGTTCAGGAAATGCTGATCATAGTAGCGATACCTAAAGGATTCAGAAGAATAGTTAAATGACTGAATCATATCGACATTACACAGTTTAATTCACAAAATATATTAAGATGCAGTTTTACTTGAGTCCATTTTTGGCGAAACTGTTCCAGTCAGACGAGCTGATGTCTCCAGCTGATTTCTGAAAGAGAAAATGATTAAATCAATCCAAAATGAAAGAATGTCTGTAATCATACATAGATAAGGAGAATAAACCCACCAGGAGTCGTTGCAGTCTTTTTAAGATCCTCTCCTCCTGGTCTGATGGAGAAGCAGCCTGATCTTTAAAGCAGCAGTATGAAGCTATGAGACACTTTATGGCTGCAGCAACAACAGACCTCCTCCATTTTTCTTGCTCCTCTGTGCAATCAGCTAGTTTATCTGTTACAACATCAACTAAATACCACCTGACAAAAAGAAAAAGAACGGTTATCAGACGATAGATAAAAGGGTCAATTATGATGCCAACGCGTCACGTTATGCACTGCATGAGGGATTTTACGACAGAACAAAACAAAATCGTCAAAAGAAAATGCAGCAGATGTTTTAGTACTTAGTGTCACTATCTAAGCTGTGGTGTGCTTGGACAGCAGGGTGAAGGTGCTGAACTCTCTGCTGGAGGTTTTATGAGCACACAATGCTGAGGAAACTGCTCCACATCCCTCACATGAGTTACACCCACTGCACCGAAGTAATCCGCAGCAGGTCCTTCCTCCCTATGGCTATCAAATGCTTCTTCAACAAAGCACAACTTGTCCTGTATCATGTTAAACCTTGAAGTGTCTCCCTGCACCATATATGTGGCATTTGTTCTACTTCAGAGTCTGATTATTACATCCTGAAGCAAATCCATTAGAGTCCTCACAACACTTGCTTTTTTTCTACTAGTTAGTTCTGTGTTTTATGCTATTCTTTCTGCATAATCCCTGGTATTGAAACCAGGCAGAATCAGTAGAGTTTTTTATCTTAGGTGACAAACAGAATAGGTAAGTTAAAGGAAACAGCAGACAAGCAAGAGAGAGAAAAAAAAACAAGTATTTTACTTCAAACCTTTTTGTTGGTCCATCTCAATAAAATAACTCTAGGATTGTGGCTGTAATGTGTCTAGTTTTATAAATATTTGATTAAAGCACTGTTATTTTAGTATAACTGAAATGGTCACCTCTCAAAAGCCTCTGCTTTTTGAAGAGCATCTGGAAGACTGTTGATTAAATCCCTGATGTCGCTCACATCTGCAGAGAGTTTGATCAAACTCGCAGCAGCTTCTACAAGAACAGCTCCAGGTTCTTCAGTCAGGTTTCCCAGAATACTTTGAGAGATCTTTGAAAGAAGGGCCTGTTTCATGGCTTTTAAAACCTTGGTTTGTGCTATGAAAACAAAACAAAACGCAATTGTATTTTCATTAAATGAATGAATGAATATAGAAGTTAGAAAATCCTTTTCACATAAATTAAAACGCACCATCTTTCGGTCTGGCCGCGTCTTCTCTTTGAGCCGTCTTTAAATACGTATTAATCAGAGGAATGAAAGCATTTGTTTCTGATACCTTCTCCATATTGGTGGGTTCCTCACACCACATTTCAAAGCAGAGGCGGTGAGAAGAGCAGTTCTGTAAGAGCAGAGAGCTGATGGCCAACGAGTCTGGGAGAGAGCGCCGGAGGCAGTGCAACAGCACATCTGTGTGGATAAGCTTGGCACTGCCTGGGCAGCTGGACAGAGTCTGGAGAAGGAGGGCCTCCAGCTCAGGGCTGGAGCAGGACAGGAGAAGGGTGCCTAAGCCATGGAGGTGCGCTTGTGTCAGAAAGCTGTTTTCATTCTGAGAAGAAGAAGAGTAGCACTTTGTGAGGATTTGCAGAGCTGCACGGCCATAAACGCTGAGCTCAGACTGCGTCCCTTCACAGCTGGGGCAGATGAGGCTTTCATGAGGTAGGAGCAGCAACCTGGAGACCAATTCTCTGAGGTCACTGGAGTCCATGTAGCTGTGTAAAGACAGGAGCGCCTGGAAAGACCTAGAGTATGTCTTTGGAGGGGGAGAACCTCTCTCAAGTATTTCCTTCAAAGCAGTCCTTTCTATAGCCGCCATGTAGCCGGAAATAAGCTCGAGGTGATTGAGCTCATAAAGAGTGGGAGCACTGATCTTCAACAGGCTCACAATATATTCGGTCAGCTGAGCACATAAGCGCTTTAGTGGAACAGGCTTCAGAGAGTGAGGAGGCACTGCAGCCAGCTCCAGAGCCAGAAACCACTGCTCCAGACAGGGATGCTTGAAGATGGAGGCCAGAGCTGAAAGAACAACCTAAAAAACACAGGAGTTAAATGAGAATAGGTCTAAAGCTGTTAAATGAATACAGCCCGGCTCTAACCTGTTCTTTATTGCATTCTGTTGTTGATGACTGGTTCAGATCCAAAAAGAGGTCCGATCCCTCCTGGGATTTCTCTGCCACTGGTTCCACGTTCGTTGTCTCCTCAAAACTTTGGAGTCTGATTATTACATCCTGAAGCAATTCCATTAGAGTCCTCAGAAACGCATCTCCATGCTCTTTGGAGAGCTTAAAAAATAAAATAATATGCAGTGAGTCGTTTTATTTAGATATTTCCAGTTCACTGATTACTGAGCCTATTTTATGCTCATACCTTCCCAAAGCTTTCCACTGTGGATTTAATGTAAAGCAAAATCTGCTTGATTAACACTGGAAACTCTTTCAGTGACATGAAAGCTAAAGCTTTTTCTGCATTTTGCCTGAGCGTGTCCTGCAGCAAAGCACCTGGTCCCTGAATGTACGCAGCTTTAATTAGTGATGAGTATGAGCTTGGGGCTGACACCTCCTTCGAAAGGCTTTCAGAAGACTTGAACTGCATGAAAAACAGAGAGAGAGAAAAGAAAAGTACATGCTCAGCATCTAAATGAAGAAAGAGTAACAAAAGTATCCATAACATGAGAGATTTTAAATATTTTATGACCACAAATTCTGCACAATACCTAAAGTAAGGCTTAACCTGGAAGTGAAAGGACACCAGTTTTAGTTAATAATATAAGAAGGGCTGAATCTGTCCTCCTAAAATTGAATCGGAACGGAAGAACTGCAATCTAGAAAGGTATGATCATCCAGCTACACTGACAGACGAAGCAAGGAGACGATTAATTAAAGAAGCAGCCAAGAGGAACAGAGTAACTCCTGAGGGGCTGCAGTAATCCACAGCTCAGATGTAACAGTCCACAAATCAGGTCTTTCTGTAACAGTGGAGAGAAGAAAGTCCCTTTTGGAAGAAAGCCATAAGAGCTTCTGCTGGAGGTTTGGCACAACAAATGCTGGACACCAAACAAAACCCAGGGAAGAAGGTGATATGGTCGCATGGCCTCCTCTAATTCTTTGGTCACACCTACAGTCCAGCTTCAGTTCGAACTGAAGAAGCCTCTTGGATGAGAGGTGAAAAGTCTGACTTCCCGTCCGGTTGCCTAAACTGAACTTTCTAAGCACTACACATAAAGGTTGTCATTTTGTTAAAGGTAACGTCATAATGACAACAATTGTTACAAAAGTCTTAATCTAAACAAAAATAAACATCTATTAAAACCAAATTAAATAAAAAATAATAAAGGATAGCAAATGGAGGGCAATGCATGCGCATGATCTCAAAAACGGCTGCAGAGTGTGTTTATTGACTAATGCTGATATAAGTAAATAAAATAAACGTCAAAGTCGGCCAAAAATATCAGCTAGACGATGAATCGGTTTCTCTCTACAAAAAAAAAAAAAAAAAACATTCAGTGAAATGGTTTAGATCAAAGGTTAATAGAAGTTACCCAGACCTAAACCTAGTAGCCAATCTGTGGCATGACGTCTATTAATTAATTAATGGTCCATCTCAGCAGTTTTGCAACTATGAATAGAAATTTAAGCCTCTACATATATTTCAATCAGGGAGATTCGGGAGGGATGATTCAAAATGCCACAATCCTCACATTTTATATTCTTTGTGTTGGTCAATCACATCAAAACTCCCGAAACAATCCAGTTGTCTCTATAATTCAAGGAAGAGGGTATAAAGTTCAAGAGCTATGAACACTGGGTATGATAGCGGCTAAGACTCACCAGCTCTTCTCTGCACTGCTGAGGCAGCCATCTGGAATAATACTGCTGGAAGTTTACGACGCACTGATGGAAAGGAGGGAGCTGGGAAGAGACGAGCTCTTTGTCGTACTGCTGCAGAGCCAAGCAGAGGGGCAGAGGGTCTCTCTGACAATGTAGCACATCAGACAGCACTGCAGACAGGTACTTAAACACAACACCTAATGGAAGCAAGCACAGCTGGTTACAGCTTGGATTTTATAAAACCCTTCGATTATTTAAATTGCAATTAATTTCTACTAATTGAGAGTAGGTGGGATTAATAACTCACCTTTGTCCGCTGGAAGTTTGTTTCGCGCTTCCAGAGCGGCAGGTACTGCTGCACTGAAGGGGAAGGTTTGTATGATGATGTCTTCACTCAGCGACGGCCCAAACTCTTCCATCTCTCCATCGTTACCCTCCATAATGACGTCCAGCATGTCTAAAACATCTGAGCAAACAAAAACACTCAGATCTAATATCAGTTTAAAGAACAGAGCTTTGTCGCTGTGCTTTGATGCTCACCCTCTATGTGTGAGACGGGAACACTGGCTGCCTCCCCCTCCTGAACGCTCAGGTTAGACTGAAGGTTTGCTGCATCCTGAACGAAACCTGCAACCCTATCGGTGTAATCGTAGGAATTGCAGACCAGTTTAACCAACACCTACAGTAAAACAGGAAGATTTTGTGAGAAACTTTGGCTTAGAAAGTTCAGCAGGTATTATTTCAGAAAATCAAGAAATTCAATTTATACAGCTCTGGTTAAAAGAGTTTAATTTTAATTTACAAATGTCATTGAATTAAAAATAATCCAGTGGACATGTTCAAATTAATTCTTAGGATCTCTAATCCACAAATAATAAAACACTATCAGCACAGGATCAACTACATTCATAGTGGGTTATTTCCAGAAACAACCGATCAAATATTTTATATCTGGATATTCACTAAAGTTCATTGTTGACAATTGATTCATCTTGACAAACAAACGGTTCAAATGCATCAGTAAAGGTAGAATCACCCTCTCCAAGAAATGGATCACTGTTTCTTGTTGGTCTGGTTCTATTCTTGCCAGCTGGTCCAGCCAGAGGTCAAGTTCTGGTAATGTGTACTCAAACACCCCGGTGTCCTTCAACACCTAAAGAGGAAAAAAAAAACAAAAACATAGATCCCCACATGTTATGCTGGGCGTTCAGCAGTAACAGAGGTCTCTGCCTCAATGCAAACGTTTCTAAATATTTAAAATAAAATAGTTACATTTCCTGTGTTTTCTTGTTTTAAAAAGAAAAATTATATTTTAGGAAATACTTAAATGTGTGGAATCTGATAAAGTCTACCAAGGCTTGGATCAGATCAGATTAAAATATTACTTTTAACAACAGACAGGTTGGTAAATTTGAAGTAAAAAAAAAAAAAATAAAAAGATTATTATTTAGTAAGTATGTTTGCTCTTTAAATACAATAAAGGACGTGTTTCTGTGGGTCTGTTTCTATAGAAAAGCTATGATAGTCTTAATAGTAGGCAAATCTCTTTGAAATATCAAGATATTTAAATACAAATCTGCTGTTTTGTTGCTTTGTTTTATTATTTTTACCAGAAAACAAAAAAAAATTGATTTAATTTTACATTTCTGGTTAACATTAGTCTAAAACAAATAAATTGGCAGCAGAGTTACAAAGTTTGGAAATGATGCTTCTGTAAAACAAGTCCAGTGTGAGATAATACAACTGAAAGAAAATACATTACATTCCCCAGTTACTTCATAAATCTGTAGAGAAAACCTTCTTACTTTTATAACCAGCTTCCTTGTGGTGGAACTCAGGTAGCTGCTGCTGCTGCTCACAAACATTTTCAGAAGCAGGTAGAGAACAGACTTCTCACCAGATGATGATTCTGAATTTACAACATCCTGAGAGGAACATTAACACAGTAAAATTAGAACAAATTACCCTGAGCAAAGATCCAACAGGAACAAATAAACCTCATTCACCTGTAAGCGAAACCAGGAAAACTTGTTTGCAGGAAGATCTAAAGCCAGTTGCAGTATCTGGTACTGCAGGACTGGAGGTATTTCTTCTCTCATTCCTTTCTCCGATACAATTCCTGAAAAGGATTTTTTTTTTAATCACTTGGTTAAAAAAAGCAAACAAAAAAAATTGCTTTATTTTGATGAACAATTTCAAAACAAATCCTGCACATCAGCTGCAAACATATTACCTTTTAGGAGTTTGCTGAAGTCAAATTTAAACTGTGTAACAAGATGTGGCACCACCCTCTGGTAAAGGCATATGGCTTGAAGGATTAAGGCCTTTAGCACAATGACCTCTGCCTTCTCTGGTCCTGTTTAACCAGAAAGCAGACAAACCGCTCAGCTGACATCTGTAGCAAATAGCAAAACAAAACACGAACTAATGGTTCCTACCAGGTATTTCATTTTTGTCATCGGTCGGTTCGTTATCCTCTTCACTTTGAATCTTCTTATCACTATCAGCATTTTCCTTTTTGCTTAGAGACTGCCATATTGAAATGATGTGCGTCATGTCAGGCAAAATCTGGAATAAAGTATCAAGGACAGATCACTTGCAAAACTGCAGCACCGATTCTTATCAAAGATCACTTTACTGGGCTTACCTTGCCGAGTGTCTCTCTGTATTGCTGCACAAGCTCCTCCATCACCTCAACGGTGTACAGATCTGACTTCTGCCACACAGATTTGTCCAAAAGATACTCCAGATTCTTATTGGCTTTTTTCAGAATGAAAATCATGATGGACACAGTTGTAAGCTGCAGTGTTGGGTTTCCAAGCTGTCGATTAAATCAATATATGGTTGAGTTTATCCTGTTTTCCCCAAACGTCATTATTAACATCAAGAGGTTAAAAGTGACTCACATTGAGGCCTTGCGTAAAGAACGCCTTGTTGCACACAGGAGGAAGAGAGGTGACCATCATCATGGACAGCAAACGAGGCAAAGGGATCATCTCATTGGTCTGAAAGATGCTGGAAATCTCAGGCTGGGCCTCATAGATCTGATTAAAAGAAAGATGGAGGGAAAATATTTTGTATGTGCTTGTAGATTAAATTGTCAACAATAAATATCTACCAGTAATAAAAATGAGGTAGAAAATAGTTCAAAACGGACGAATGTTAGAAGAAAATAATAATCCATACGTTTAAAATGGATGCAAATATTGGTGAAGAGGAAGTCTGACCAGAAACTACAGCTTTTCACCTACATACATGTTTGGAAAACAAAACAAAAAAACCTAAATCCACAAAACGTACCTTTTTGAGGAGCTTGACATTATCTTGCCAAGCACCTTTAATGCGTGGAGTGTATGAATATTGAGTCTCCTTGAAAAATCTGGACAAGATGTCGGGGCTGCCTTTCAGTATGTTCACCACCAGCTCCGCCACCAACTCATCGTCAGTCGCCTGTTTCAGCCCAACCAAGAACTGAAGCAACACAAGGTTTCCAGGCCTGTAAGACATAGAATCTTATGTTTAACAGCAAGCTTTATTTCCACTAGTGGAATATGCGGACTTGGAAGTAATCCACGGACCTGCCGGCTGTGCCATAGCTAGGATCGTGGAAGCTAATGCCGTGCTTTCGAGAGCAGCACAGGTCAACAAGGAAGCTGTGGACAAGTTCCCTGACAACTGATATCCCAGCAGCATCACAGTCCTGCGCCGTCTAGCCAAGACAGGAGTACACGTGAGAAGTCAGCCAGAATTTGGACCAAAACGATATTTATGGCATAAGAATAAAACTTACAGTGTCGTCATCAGCGGTCGCATCAATGATCCCATTCCATTTGTACAGACATGCAATGTTGGCCAATACAGCAGGGGTGAAAAAACGCACCTTCTGTGTTTTAGTGATGGCTTTGTTTAATACAACCTACACAGTGAAAAAAAGATCAAATATTTTAACCAAAAACTCATAATCATCGCTTGTTTTTTTTTTATTTTAAATGTGCAGTCGATGTACTGACTCTTGTTCTTAATGTTGACAAAATCAAATTGACTGTGGACATCCTGTCCTCCTTCAGACCCGTGTTCAAGATGTGCGGCAGGAGTTCTACGGCATCCAGATCAACATGTCATCCACACACAGGAAAAACAGTGCTTTGTGCGCAAACAAACAAACATAAAAAAAAAAAAAAACATGTTTTAATCTTACCTTTGATTTCTAAAACCTGTCCAATGACTGCATTGTCTCCAGACACTAAAAAGGACAGAACAAACTGGATAAAAGCCAGTCTGACATCAGGTTTACCCTGTAAAAGAAATTCACAAGATTGAACTTGGCTCAATTTAGCACAAACAACATTGACAGAAAGAAGTAGGACATAACCTGCACCATACCCTTTTATCCCTTTTCTTTGCCAGTCCAGAGAGTGTTTTGATCTGGATGTGACTCAATACTTCTCTGGCAGCTTCAGCACCCTGAGACACCATAGCAGACAGGAGACTGAGGCACTGGCGGACAAATCTGTTCACAAAAGTAAACGAAAAACTGAAGTTATTGCTGCAGAGCTGGCTTTAATAAGTATTCATACTCCCTAAGTTTTTATTTTTTTTTACATTTTCTTAATCATAAAGCAGTTCATAAAAGAACAGAATATTGCAAAAGGTTTAAATTCTTTCCCAATAAAACGAGCCTAACTAAGTCTTGTGTTTTATGGCTCTATCGACATATTATTGTTAGTGACATAGCCAAAGCTAATTTAGATTAGATGGAACCTGCGAATGAATATAAAGGATTCTTGTCATTGATTCTCTAGGTCTAGAATTAGAGTCAGACATTTGAACACAAATACAGGGGTTGGACAATGAAACTGAAGCACCTGGTTTTAGACCACAATAACTTATTAGTATGGTGTAGGGCCTCCTTTTGCGTCCAATACAGCGTTGATTCGTCTTGGGAATGACATATACAAGTCCTCTAAGTGGTCAGAGGGATTTTAAGCCATTCTTCTTGCAGGATAGTGACCAGGTCACGATGTGATGCTGGTGGAGGAAAATGTTTCCTGACTCGCTCCTCCAAAACACCCCAAAGTGGCTCAATA
>JAUZNJ010010475.1:0-17938 GCA_034780135.1 Jordanella pulchra
TTGTTACACGCTCGAGATATAAATATATATATGTATATATATATATATATATATATATATATATATATATATACTGTATATGCACATGTATAACTGTAGTTCCAATAAAGTGATAGTGACATTGTGCAAAAACAATGCAAGGTATGAATAAATGACAATTACAGATGGGGGGGTCTGAATCACTTGAGGGAGGTGTTGTAGAGATTGTTGACCACAGAGGCAGGAATGATTTTCTGCGGAGCTCAGTGGTGCTCAGTGGTGCCCCGGGTTGTCGCCAGTGACTGCTAACTCCTGCTACAAAAAGCCGGGAATAACTTGATTGCACAATCAATTTGTCAATTCTTATTATCAGGTTATCTGTCTTAACTTGTAATAATTTTACAAAAAGCATGTTTCTTGACTAGACAAAAAGAGAAAACCAAGTATTACCATTAACTACTTTAATTAGAGTAAGGTCATTATAGAATTTGCAACACTTCTAAATAAATATTTGCAAAGCTGAGTATGTTAAGATGAGAGGGACTCTATTTAAAACGTTACCTCTAGAGTTACCTGCTACAGATAAGATACTATCTTTGTATAACTCTTTAACATAGCCTGGCTTATAAATGTTCAAACTTTACCTCTTCAAACTGTACCTTTAAGAGCCAAGGGCTATCCTGGAAATTGGAATTGCAAATGAATATGTGTAACAACAGGAAGTTAGATTTGGCCTTTCTTTTACAAGTTTTGAGTGACTAAGAATTAAGCAGCCTTGTCCAGAAGTGCTTGTAATATGAAAGTTCAATTCGCAGATGCATCTCCTTGAAAAAGATTAACCAAACTTAAACCCTTTTTCTGTGTGAATACCCATTCTAAATTCCTCAGTAAATACGGAAATGATTAAAGCAATGTCAGATTGCACTTTTTTTCTAGTTGACAGCAGATTTATCAGACGGTTTAATTTTAGAAAATTTAAAGAAGGTATATTATTGTCCCTTTGGTCATTAAGAAATCCAACTACTTTATTTAGATGTCTACTGTGATGAATAAAAATAAAAAAATGAAGCTTTCACTGGGTTAATTATTATAAATCTTCTTAGAGTTTAAATAATGACAAAATTTCATGATCTATATAGCTTTTTGCTTGTAATTAATTATGTAATTCCACATCAATACAAAAATGAAAAAATGAACAGAAAATGGCAAAAGCTGAAAGAGTCAGATGATCTGACACAAGATTTGTTTGAGTCTTCTCTTTAACATGATAAACTGCTTGTGATATTTAATGGGGACGCAAGTTATTTTGATAGTCAGATAAAAAAGGGAAGTCTTTTACCATCTTTCTCATGACTGTTCTATGGACTCATAATTGGATCACTATGTACAACATACTCGCGTACTTCTTGTAATTCACCAAACCTGCTTTAACATATGTGTCATACTGACTTAAGAAAAAGGAGAAAAATTACCCAGCTATGGAATAAAGGCAGTGCATTTGTTAAAGAATCAAAATCCACAGCCTGGAACTGAATTCAACTCTGACGCTCATAGTCAAGATGTTTCTTTTTGTTCTGCTCCTCCTTGCCCCTCAGGTCATGTTCTCAGTGTGTCTCCATCACTCAAAGTTAGATATTTTTGTCAATAAATCAGCACAAAGCAGTGTGTCAGACATGCTCCCTGGGTTTAAGCATTGTCCAATTGAATTCATGTTTATTCCTGGGAGCTGGAGAAAAATCATTTGATTTTTGTTTTTGATGTTGCCCCATTTCTGCAACAGGAGAGAATAATCTGCCTTATCTATGCATATGCTCACATTTTATTTCTGACATGAAACCAAAATGACCACAAAGACATACTAAAAAGAGGAAAATTCAATCCCATCATTTCCTTTTTTCATTGAAATCATCAGTGAATGACTCTCTAAAGAGCAGAGATTTCATTTGTACTGGTGTTCTTATCAGTGAGAGTTACAGGAAACAGCATTTCCCCCCTTATAGACTCCATGTATTTTCTCTCTTTTCTTTTAATAATATTTCTAATCATCAAACAAATTTTAACATCCAGAACTGATAATACGAGTATTTTTTTTTCAAAGTTATGATTTAAGTTATAAAGGCCTATTGAAAACTACCTTCTCTACTTGAAAATATCAAAATGCCTGCCCTGGTAAATCTTGCAGTAACATTGTGTAACGTCAGTTTTTGATTTAATGCTAGTTGCAACACCGTGGTTTGATAACTTTCCTTAGAATTAATACATCTCTTATATATAGTAGAACTCGCCTGGCAAGATAAGGTAGGCTATTAGGTTTTTTAAAAAATCCTAAGTTTCTGCTTCCTTTACATCCAAATGTCCTTACTATTGGACAGTGAAGGCATTTCAATTCTATTTAAAAGGGTCTGTTTTGTTTGAGTCACCTAATCAGTAAATAGTTCATATAGTTCATAAATAGAAAAGACTCAGAACAAAGTCGTTCTGTAAAGAGTGGAAAGAGCGGCCAGAATCATGTAGAACATGAAAAACTACTGATAGATCAGAATGAGACTTGTTTATTTAGGTGCTGCAGAGATCCACAGCTATGGGAAGGGCATGGCCATTAAAGGTTTAAAAGTATTTTTATTTGTCATTATACATACAGGGTATATACGACGAAATTCAGTGATCAGATTTTAGGGTTAGCTTGAGCAGCTGCGGTTCTCTTGTTCACACAGTAAACAAATTAAAGAAGGTTCTCTGGTCAGATGAGTTTAATGTACATTTGTGGCCTATTTTTAAAATGCAGTGAGTGAGACAAAACTAGGAGAGCATGCTTAATATGTTTCTAGCAGTAATCTTTGCATGATACTGCTAGAGCTACAATGGATTAGATCAAATCAGATTAAACTGCTATGCAATAAAGAATACATGGTTAGACTTTAGTATTTACAGACATCCTCCATCCAATTTGACTTAAGGTGAAATGTTTTGTATAAACATTTTTCTGTGTGAAGATGTACAAAACTGGTACTATACAAACATACCCTAAAAAATTTGCAGCTGTAATTATAGCAAAATGTAGTTTCAGTGAGTTGTTCAGAGAGAGTTAATACATAGTCTTTGATAAAATTTTGGGGATTTTTCATGATTGATTTTACTTCATTTATTTGGTCTGCAATTTCAACACTAAAAAAAAACAGTGTAAATGTAAATAAAGTGTATCATAAAAGCATTTTAGGTGCAGGTAGAGGGTGCCTCTCTGGTTAAATTCCTCACTGCCTCAAATCTTGTGTTCTGTTTTGGTTCCAATTA
The DNA here is from genome assembly GCA_034780135.1 of Jordanella pulchra. Taxonomy (NCBI): domain Eukaryota; kingdom Metazoa; phylum Chordata; class Actinopteri; order Cyprinodontiformes; family Cyprinodontidae; genus Jordanella; species Jordanella pulchra. Next base: position 3,271 of record JAUZNJ010010475.1, read on the forward strand.
ATATATGCACTTATCAATTGTTTTTTCAATAGCAAACTGACACAGCTGAAAATATCTTATGTTTCAGCTAAGATTGCTTATGACCCCAGGAAAAGCAAACAGATTTATGCAACAAATCTGAAAATACTGGATGAAAATGTCATACAGCCTGTGGAATAAAACCCTTTCAGAGCCAAGAATTTGTTTAATTGATTTGTACAATCACTTTAATAAAGAACATTATTAATTGCTTTTGCTTACTTTCACCTGCTCTCTTCAGACAGATGATCCTGGAGGACGGTAGTCTGCGCATCACCAACATTTCCAAATCTGATGAGGGAAGTTACACATGTGTGGCCAGAAACCACTTTGGAGCCTCCAGCAGCACAGGTGCTCTGGTAGTGAAAGGTATTTCCATTTTCTGCCATAGGTTTCCCACGTTTTTTTTAAACCCAGGAGTTTAAATTTTTGTTAGCAGGAAAAAAAGCACCTCAAGCATGACTCTGATAATGAAATATAAAGCCGCTTTATGTTCCCGCCGGCTTGTGACAGGCGTATAAGTCATCCATGGTTTTGTCAGCTCTGAGTTATTGCTCATGTAGCAGAGTGGGACAAACCACTGCTGGAGCTGTGATTGAAGAATATTTTTATTAATTCAAAAAGAGCTCCAGTCACATTCTTAAAATCAGGTTTTCAAAAAAGATGATTATAAAGTGGGAGCATTTCAATTTTTTTTCTAGTTGACGTTGTAATAGGAGTGAGTTTAATTATTCATCGCTGAATTATAGGAGGAATTTGCTTCTTAAGTGAAGTTATTTAAGGTCACTTAATTACGCTGATAGACCACAATCTGTCTCTCTATTTGGGCCAAATTAAGCTTTATTACCTTGTTCATTCGGCCAGATTTTATAGGGATACTTTTTAATGCACAGTAACAAATGATTTTCTTTTATCTCCTGTTCTACAGAACCCACCAGGATCATTGTTCCACCTTTAAGTTCAGATGCTAGTGTGGGACAGAGCCTTGTCCTACCCTGCGAGGTATCCAGTGACTTATCCATGAGCCCTGTTTTCAAATGGTTTTTCAACGGCAAAGCCATAGACTTCAGCAGGCAGGAGCACTTTGAGATGATTGGTGGGGTACGTAAACATCTATGGTAATGTTTGCAAAATTTACCACACCTTGCAAAGGTATTCATATCCCTAGAACTCCCCATACTGTCAGACTCTAATAAGAGATTTTACGTATTTCCTGTGTTATAGTTGCTGTGGAACAACATTATTCATCTTTTGCTGCCTTTGCTCGTGCAAGTCTTTTGGAGTAGATCTCTATCAATGTTGCACATGTACATACTCAATTCCTTGCCCATTGTTATTTTGAAGAATAGTTCAAACTCAGCCAGATTGGATTAAAAGGTTCTCTGAAATTAGATTTTCAAATTTGCCAGAGAAACTCTATTTGATTTGGGTTATCAATTTAACTGGGACATTCAAATTCAGAAATATGCCTTGATTTAAGCCAGTCCATTGCAGCTCTGGTTGAATGGTAAGGTGCTTATTAATTCCTTTCAGCGATGCCTTTCTTCTTCAGTACAGGCAAGATTAGTTAGGATAAATTTGTTCTATCAACATATTGTCCTTGCTGACCCGTGGACTTTCGCAACTCCTCTAGAGTTACCATGGGTCTTGTTCCTGATTCCCTGATTTCTCTTTTTTTTTTTTGACTGTATTTTTAGAAGGATGGAGTTGATGTGAAAGGATTGCAACTGTACAACCATACTGTACAGCTTTTGGATTTGATACAGGCTCTTTGGTAAATTACAGTCAACTGCTGTAAAAAACCCTTTCCATGTTCTACTATCAACAAACCTCTAGTTATAGATGATTGATTGGGAGTCTTCAGTAAAAGTTATTATTTTTGGATGTGATTTTAAACAACAAATAAATGTAGATTAGCTAGATCAACACTCCTAATAACACACAAAAGCTTTAGAAAACACATGACTGGATGGATGAATAAACAGAAATAGGAAATGTATTATTTTCCAACGAATGAATAATATGTATATTCCCTTTATAACGCATTATATAGTGTTAATGAATTAAACTGCTGCTACATATTTTTTTTCTCACCAAGTGTGGATCAAGTCAAATATCTGAATATGCCTTTTTGGTCTGTAATTATGCTTTTTGAAATAAGCTTTCAAGAAAAATAAAAGAAAAATGTATTTAAAAAAGACAAATCGAGGTATTGGAGATGTATGGACTTCAGTTGCCTAGTCCATAGTGTAGTTGTTTTAAAGAAGAGCTGCATACATCTGCTCCTCAGCCTTCACTCTCTGATGGCATATAAAAAATGAGAAGGGATCTATTGGAGTATGGAATATCACTTGCAGCTCTGACCCAAGTAAGAGATATAACACTGTCGCCTACATCCATTTATTTCTTATCAACACTCAGTTCTTCCACATCTCTTTTTTCTTTTTTTTTGCTTATGGATCTCACATTGCCCATTGCAATCGGAGGGAAACATGTTTGTAAATGTTCTCCTCCGCAATCCTTATCTTATTTTTACATTTATGACATATACTCTTTCATTTTTGTTTGGAGAAATAAAAAGAAAAACTCAGATGGTTTCCTCTTCTCCATTAAACCTTTTATTCTAACAATCCTTTCTTTTTGTGAAAGCAGCCCATATTTCTGATGTTCTGTGTATTGTGAATCAAAAGTTTAAATTAATCAAATCACAGTTTTTGGTTTCACAAAAACAATAAAACCTAAGGTACCCCTGTGATATATTCTGTGCAGCTAGCCTGCCAAAAAAACAGACAACAGAATAACAACCAGGCATAGTTTACCCTGGTACTTTATCTGTTCAGTTAGCAGTCGCGCTTTGAATTGTCCATATACTGAAGTGTGCTATACAAATAAATTTGCCTTGCCTTGCTTTGCACTGCTCAGAAATCAATGTGTTTTTTCAGTGGTTTTGTTTTCTCATTTGTGTTTTGTTATTTCCATTCATCCTACATTAAGATACAACTGATACATGATGGTATTAAGTCAAGTGCTGTCATTATTTTTACATTTTTATGGTAGCTTATACAAATATAAATTTTATAATTTTCAATGTGGATATTTTGACTACTTAATTGTGTTTTTGAAGTCTATTGTCTTCCTTTACAGTGACGTGTTCATCTTTAAAATTTTCTTAACAATTACCTGTATTATAACCAATTCTCTGCAGATGGGATCAGCTTCCTGTGCAGAATACTAGGTTCCAAATTTAACATTGCACCTAAAAAAGCTATCCTTTGACCCTTACACATATGATCTATGTTGGGATCAGATATTTGGCTGGTGGTACATTGCTGTATGCAGTAGGAGATCCTGAAAATTCTTAGCAAAGCTACCATTTGCCACTCCATCATTAGAGTATATTTGACATTAAAAAGATAGATGCACATCTACATAACCAGCCCCAGAAGATGGAAATTAATCGATAAAGGATTCTACAATATTGCAGGTGATATGAATATGGATAAAAATCACAAACGAATCTTTTGAACTAGGTAAACTACTACTTTTTGCGTGTGTGTGTGTGTGTGTGTGGGTGTTGGTGTGTGGGTGTGTGTGTGTGTGTGGGGGGGTGGGTTCCCTATGCTACTGGTACATTTGATTACATTCATCTTTGCCTTGTGATGATATGTTTTGTGAATTGGAACTATATAAATATAAACTATATCAGATATAAACTGAATTTAACATTGAACTAACTTAACTGTACAGACACTAAAATAAAATACCACCTGGTGCACGTGAAGGTGATTCAACAGGAAATCCTTTCATAACCTCATCTTTAACATAAGAGGGAGTTATGGTTAGGCCTATTGTCAACTACACACATTTCTTTTGTGTATTAGATTAGGTACAAGTCACTTACACATTATAGTCAACAAACTTATCCAGGTATTACCAGTCTTCAAAATATTGTTTTATTCAATTTTAACCAACAATAGATCCCCTTTGGTCCAGTCATATAAGTTCTGTATAAATATTAACAGGATGTGTAACAAAAAATCATGAGTCTTTTCAGCTGCTCATCAAAGTTTTTTTTTTTGCCAGATGCAATTATTGATACAACCAAGAATTAATCCCAAGTTTAGTTAAAGTAAGAAAAAAATCTTTAAACCACTTCATCACAGAGAACTTGATGTGAAAACTTCTTATTTTCCACCTTTTGACTTTGGATAATAAGGTAATATTCCTCTAAAAACACATAGCGGTCTCCATGGCAGTTAGAAACTTATTGTGTTTTAAAAACTATGGACATTTATTTGTATTTCTAGACTTAATTCCCAATGCCTATGTCATAATGTTTTTTCCTCTATTTTTGTTTTCCTTCCTGTTCTCCCTACCTTGTTTCCTGTCTTGTGCCAATCCTCCCTTTTAACTTATTTGTATTTCTTTGCTTCATTCTGTCTTTATGTCATTACTTATATTTTCATTCATTTTTTTAATTTTTTACTTGATTTAACGTCTGAGGAAAATGCATATTAATCGAAGAGTTCCACTGCAATATACGTATGCTAGATTAGCCAAAAGTCTAGTTTTCCTCTATAGTCTTGGTCAGGTGTAAAAAAGGCACCCTAAAAAGGTGTGAAGCAAATTTACACTGTACATAGCTTGGAGTGCCTAATGAAAATGATGTTGCTATGTTGTGTTTTCTTGTCACACACAGTGTTTTTCTTGTCTGAGATGTGACTTTCCCTACTTCAGAAAATGGATGTGTAGTGCCTTCTGTTGTGGCTGTTAAAAAGAGTATCCTTAGTAATGGCTCCTAAACATTTGTTTTTTTGTTTTTTTTTTGTTTGTCAGAAGATCAGAATGAACAGTGCCGTTTCCTTCTCCCTCAGCGGACACACAACTTCACAAAAAAGTGCCACAGGCAAACTAACAAACACCATCCCCTTACATACAGTTGAACAAAGCTGATATTTACAGCACTATACAGCTGCAGTCCCCTGTAAAAAAAACACACATACTGTTGTTCTACTTGCTCCAATTTTTATTTGGCTTCCCAGTGTCTGTAGATGGGTTCTTACATCCATGTGACTAGAAAACATGTCGGGTCTAGTTATTTTTCCCTACACTGTCATCATATGTGCTTTGAAAAAGAAAAGAATCAAAGATGTGAGAATGTGTACGTCTCTTGTGTATGTGAGATAGACCAGAAAGTAGGTGAACATCTGCTCTTACTGACGTGAAACACCCTGGCTGGGAAAGAGAATTACAAAGAAAGGAAGAGTGGATGCTTCATGTTTTCTCTAAAAGAGGTCTGGTGTGTGTAGAAAAGAACTGTGTGCTTATTTGTCAACCAACCTCAGTCAAACACCTGTTAAGCATAACAATAGCAACATGAAACAAAGTGTTTGGGAGCATCTGGACTAATAAACTGTACAATGTCTGCCAGCAGCATTTTAAAAGAATCGTTTAATCAGGAAGCAGATTGGACTTGAATGACCCATAGTGTAAACGAGCACCTGCTATTAAAAAAAGAAATAACAAAAACACTAAAAATATTCATGCCTGGTCAGCAGGTGGTGATAGTGTTGACATTAACAGTATGGCAAAGCTTCCTTTAAAATTTTGCATCTGATGTTTTCTTGAAAACCTCGTACAATTTTCTCTGAATTATGACAATAAAAATTAGGTTTGGCTGAACTAATAGGTTTAAAAATTTGCTTTTTGATTAAACAATAGACTTCTGGATCAGACCAAAATGGAGATCTTCCTATACAGAGACTTTTTCTTTCCGGTAGAAAAGTTCTGTTGAAAAGTAAAGGCACCATTAGGATATTTCAAGGCACACAATGGATAAAAGCAGTATTTGAAGTACCTTAATTTGTTTTAAAAAGAAAAATAATATGAGCTATACAATTCAACCCTGCTTAGTCTTCATCACTGACTCTGTCGGAGCCTAAACTTCTGTTGTCTATTACCTTAATATGCTGATTAAATTAACACCCTGAAAAAAGCTAAACTAATCAGTAGCATACAAGTGTGAGAACCATAGCTGTAAAGAGGTGATTAAAATGATCAATCTCAGGACGTTAACACTCAAAACTGTTTGGAAACTCCAGAAATTGCTTGATCATCTTAAGAAATTTCTCTAACATGAGACCTTCTTGATTGTAACAGCATACCGATGAACTGTCAGTGAGATAGACCTCATGTTTTGTAAGAAGATAGAAAAAGTTGGTAATTATTGTATATGTAAGATTATGTAGGGTGATTTTTCAATTTCTGTGTTTGAATTTTAATTTACCTGTTTTATTTTTTCCCCCTTTTCCTCTTATCACTCCAAAAAATCTTTAACTTTTTTTTTGTACTATTCCTCTCTTTCTTAAATTGCGTTGTAATTGTCTCACTGGGGAACAAGATCTAATTTTTCTGGATCAAATATTCAATTTAGTATTTTTTAACTATGGAGTCCTTTTTAGTATTTTCAAATTGCCTTTTTTCTGTTGAGACCTTTTTTCACTAAGAACAAGGAGACATAAGAACTTAGTGCTCATAAGTTCTTATGACTTCACGAGCTCCTCCAAATTTCTTGTCAGCAGGTAGTTGTTCGAGCAAAACCTTAAAATAACAATGCAGAAATAAATGCCTGCAAAGCTTACCAAACTGAAACTTCTGTTGTTAAAGAAAATACAAGGGAGCATATCACAAATAATATTAGAAACAACATAAGTGTCTGAAAAACTCACTAATATATATTTTTCTTTAACCAGAATGCAAATGTTTTATAAAGAAAATGATATTGCTCCATTTTTAGTTTAAAAAATCCGTTGAGCAACTTCCACAGACTACTGGATGTTAGTTAAAAACCAGTCAAGATGCAATTTTGTTTTCAAACTTCTTCAGGGCCCAGTTTATAAGTTTAAGAATAAGTTTTAGGGTAAATCCCTGATATTTATGATCATGATATTCAGTTTCAAAATGCCGCTATCCTGAGACAAATCAATCCAGCAAGTTACTCTGAGAAACAGTTATAGTCCATAGCAGGATTTTTGAAGTTATCCTCAGTTTGTTGCATATTTGAACTGAGATCAGACACAGGGAAATTGACAGAAATGTTGCATCAATTACTACAGGAGCTTGTAAATGCTGCAGAACTATCTGGTCATTATGCTTTAGGTGATTAGAGTTGAAGTGCTCATGAAATCTATATTTTTCTCTTCATTTAATCATTTAAGTTTTATTCAAGTGTTACTGAGCTTTACAGACAGAAAATATCCAAAAACTTCACAATAATTTGGAATTTAGCATCGTAGAGTAATTTAATCTGAAATCTTGTCTAACTTAACTCAAAGTCAAGTTAGGTGATATATACAACTGTTCTAAAACGAACAATTCTTAATGTCAAAGAGCCAAATAAGTCGATCAAGGTTGATATTTTTCTGCTCAGAATAGTTTTATCCAATTGCCTAAAATTGACCCGGGTCATGACTGAGCTCAATAGAAACTAGGCTTTTTTTTTTTTTTAGAAAATGCTGTTGATGCATGTTTCCCCTTTCTAGAACAGGGGATGAATATTATTATTTTAATTAGGTAGCTTAACTGGTGCACTTTGGAATTTTTTTTCAACAGTTCTTAGTCTTTTTACCAAACCAGAATTACAGTTGTAAACTATTCATATTTTACGTATGTCTCTACAACAAATCAAAAGTATTACTGAAAATGTAAAAATATTCCCTTTCTTTTGGGCCTTTCAAATGTATCTTTTAACCATGACATTACTATGTTCTAAAACCTAAAAGTAGAAAGGATGGAACTAACTGGAAATTTTTATCTATTGTTTTCAAGGAATTTAGTAGTATATATAGGCATACCCAATACATTATATTATATTATATTATATTATATTATATTATATTATATTATATTATATTATATTATATTATATTTATTTAGGATACATTCATTTCTGATACCTAATTTTTCTTAAATAACACTGCACCACTATTCTAAAATAAAAATGAGATCAAACCTTTCTAAATCACTTTGGAGTTATGATGTTTAGAGTTGTACTTGAATGCAGCATTTGCAGCTGTGGGAAAAATCCCTTGCCAGATTCTTCCAATATGCATTTTAGATATATACAGAGTTTGGGCCGAACGGATCCTACAGGTAGCCAACTGGATGTCAGCTGATTTTACTCAACCATCTGTCATGTTTTGACCTTTTTCAATGTATATAATTCAAAGTGCCAAGTGAGTTACATACCATGTTACTTTTGAAAGACGTATACGCTGACATAGTTTTTACTTGGTGCAACTTTTCTTCCTCTATGTAGCTGAACGGGGTGGGATTAGGGTTTTAAGTGTTTAGTCTTGACCATCATCTTTCTTCTTTCTTCTGTGCTCTTGTGCCTTTGCCATGACTCTTCTGTTACTCCTTTCTAGGTTGTCTTTTTTCTATCAGTCTACTTTTGTTCTTTTCCTGTTTTCTCATTTCTCCTCTTCCATAAGTCTTTCGCCATTCTAAAACAGATACATAATATAACCACAGCCCCCACCAGAAGACATTAAAACCTAGATCTAGATACTGTGCTGAAGCGATCCAGTTAAATGTAATCATTTTTTTCTGTTTCCGATACCCCTTAGAACAAGCCTCCTCAATTCTGGCCCTCGAGGTCTGGTTTACTGGACAATTTTGATGTTTTTGGCATTTATAAAAAAGTTTTTTCTCAGCTCATTGCTTCTTGGCTCTTTCAGTTTTTCGGTCACATTTGCCTTTATTTTCTGGCATATTTTAAATATGTTACATTACTGATATTACTAAAGCTCCCTTTTTCTTTCCAAATCTAAATACGTTCATCTCAATTTAAAATAGGCTACAAATAACTTCACTATATAAAATAATCTTACTGGTGTTTTATTGTATTTCTCAAGTTTAGTTTTTTAGCCAATTTATATATGAATTGTACAAAGTAGCCCTGCTTACTGTGGGTACCTGTTTCTTCGCTGTCCCTCCTCTGCACGTTGTCTCCTCACCACCATCACTGCATGCATCAGTTACAGCTGATTAAGGCTCTGTCCTGGTAAAAATTACCATAATTTTTCCACATCTCATAGCATTTGAATGGCTATTTTTTTATTTTTATCTTGCCACAAAGATTATATGTAACTCCCCACTACTTTATCTCCATCTGGAATAATAAAATTGTGCTGCTCCCTGGGGTTACTCTATATTCTGTGACTCTGGCCAGAGAATGGATGTGTTCTTTAGTACTGTATGATTGGAAAAGCCACATGAAAGTGAAGAAGAAAACCAATGGGCTGCGGATTAGCATTTCTCAAATACTGGGATCACAGATTTTGGTGTAACACTGGTATCCATCCCTAAATCATATACACTATAATATCATACAACAGGTGGTGACAGACTCATGCACTGCTGTTTTATCTTTTGTTTGCTAAAGGCAACATGATCGGCTCTTCTAAAAAGCTGCCATAATTTCTGTTATGAACAACATGCTCATTCTGCGTTCTTCCACAACTAGCAAGAGTTTATATGCAGCATTTTTTTCCTCATGTATCAGACGCTATAATCAGTGATATTAGGCGAAATTTTGTCTAAAATGCGCCCCGGCCCCAGGAAACAGATCTAACAAACTGAAATAAGCATGGCAGAGCCGAAGGATGCATGCCAAGCTGCTACAATCACATCTGTTATGTCAGAATCTACCATTTTACCTTTCAGAGAGAAACTTAAGAGCTTAACAAGCATGAGTTGTTGTGGTTTCTCATGGCGTCAGCAGAAATTTTTATTCGTTAACCTGATTGGCGGAAACCAAACTTTGGAAGGCGGGTAGTAGGTTTCGCTACCTCTAGTCAGCTTAGAAGGTCCTGCTGAATGCCCCTCTTTTCCCCAAGCTGATTCAGTGATTGGAGTCCAGAAATTGATAATGTGTAAAACTAAATCTGGGTGCTACATCATAATCAGTCTGGCTTGACAGGCTATGTTGATTATTTACAACCTGAAAACCCAATAAATGTTTAAGCATGTTATTTCAGTAATACAAAATGAGGTTTCTGTTGCAAACCATTTTAAATTCAACTAATTACATGACAGCATAAAACTCCAGCAATGTTGTAGCTACCTTGTAGTTTGTTTCAGAAATGATTAAGTAATATACTAAGAATGCTGCAGATGGTCCTGTGCTCTCAACCTGAGGTTAATTTCTCTATATGAGTTAAAAAATTCAATGACTCAATTTCCTGCATGTTTCTTTACTGAAAGGTTTTCTATGCCTCTTTTAAACCCTCCAGATCCAATGATATTCAGCTACAATGCTCATATTTTATAGAGTATAATAAGAAGTTGTTTGCAGGACAAGCTTTGAAGTGTTTTCAGTGGAGGGATGCTTAATGCTTGTCTTTGAGTGTTTGCACAGCAAAAAGTGCCAAAAAAATACATGTCTTGCTAACCATTCATCTGAGCTGTCAGGGTGAGTGTAAGCACAGCAGAGGCTCACTAGAAGACAACAAATCTCAATTGTGTTTTTTGTTGTTATTTTTTAGTTGGTGCAATTATTTTAACAACCAAATAAATCATTTTCTTTTTTCCTCCCAGCGGTCAACATGGTAATTCCTTTCAAAGCTTTTATATGGGATATGTAAAGCACATAATGAAAAGAAGCTACTGTTTTCAGTGCTTCAAGTGGACTGATATGTAATGGTGCGCAGTACCATCACTTCTAAATTTTACCCCTCAGCAGGATGTTGTACCTTAAAGCCATGGTTATAATTTTGGACATTGATGAAAAATGTCCTTGTTTTGTCTTAAGCATTTTGACTGGGGCTGAAGGTGCCAATTTCCTCAGTGATGCTCTGGACTTTGCTTGGCAAACCCAGCCCCAGCACAGCTAACTCTACAGGACAGCTCCCACAGAAATGTGCTTTGCACCCCCCACTGTGTGAGAGCACAAAACAACAGAGCACATATTCCTTCTCTCTCTTTTTGTGAAGCCACCCTGGGAGACTCACATTGGAAGAGGCACCAACAAACATGGAAAGCCAGGCTGGAGACCCAAATCTCCTGATGGAGGCTAGGTCATGATGGTTGACATTTCAGAACATAACTGCTGCAAAAACTGTTTTTCAGCAGTTTACATTCCTATTTGAGTTTCATGAACCCCTAGTTGCTTGGAAAGATGAACAGAGTGGATTGGAGAGCTTCCCTTGGTGTTTGGCACGTGGGACAAATTAACCCTTGTGAGCCTGCCATACTAACATACAAACTGCTGGAGACAACAAACTTTCCAAAACTGACTTGGACTGAAATACAATGTCTGGCACGTCAGGGAGAGTTTCTAGCTAAGTAATATATGTATTTTATTGATTTTGATCTTTTCATGTTTTTACTATTGAGTAAAGACAAAGCTAATAAGATGGATTGCATGGTACCCTATGCTCCAGTAATTTTTACTGGAAAGGTTTTAAGCTGTTTTAAAGCAAGAACAAGATTAATTTCACTAAGGTTTTAAACACTTATATAATGTTAAGGACCATGTGTTTCCGTATATGCTCATTGCATTTTGATTACCAAATCATGATCAAAAGTCATTTAATGGGATCCTCATTTCTACTAACTGCTAGCTCACTCAAAGAAGATTAAGAATCAATTAACTAAAGGTTATTGATGTCTGATTTAGCAAATCATTTAATAAAACATTATTAGGGCAAATAATGTTTTATTTGCCTCTTGGATCTTTGTATTGTGAATTGGTTTGAAAACATTTCAGCTAATTTGATAACATTCCAAATTCTTCAAGATAAACTTTGGTTCCCAAATGTAGAAACACACACTAAACTGTGATAGCATTGCATCATCTCATTGATTATGGTTTTCAACCATTTTTTTCCTTCTTCTTTCTTCTTCTAGTTTTAGTTAAGTTTCACTAGTTTTAGAGTGATAAACTGAAATATTTTTGACTTGGAGCTGAATGATTTTTCTTAAAATAACTCTTTTGAACAAAAGTTGAGGTGAATTTATTTCACAGATGGGCAGAATTATGTTTCACCATGATTTGAGCTCTATTCACACTTTCAGCAGTTGTTCTAACATGCAGCGAGTAGCGTGTGTGTTTAAAAACAACATATGAAAGTCCAAAGAATATCTGTGTAAATGACATATTTGTCACCCCTGTCGGGGTGTATAATGACTATATTAAAATATCCCAATAAGGTCAAACACTCATTGTACAACAATGTCACAGCTATAGTGGATAATTGCATGTGACACCATGTTTTTTTTGTTTTTCTTTGTGTTTGTTTCTTGTCTACAACAGTAAAAAAGAAAAGTCCAAACATTATTTTTGTTTCCATGGAGAGGTAGACAGGAGTTTGTCTCCACTTTAAATTCCACTCAATTAATGTCCTTAAAAATAAGCAGCATCAATATAAATATTTTAACATTGACAGTACTAGTTGAAATGTGTTCTCCCAAGTCCCAAGATGATTTTGATTCATGTTCTCATGACTTTGTTAAGGTATAACATTTATCATAGGTTTTCAGTGCTTAATTACATGCTGGACTCATGAAAGACAGAGAGACAGAAGAGGAGAATATGCTTTACGGATTTTTGTTCAAATAAATTGCTGATAAAATTGGTTACCATAATTGTAAAAAATTGATTTGTTTTTTTATTTTTGTACAATAAAACTATTGATAGATAGATAAGCACTGTAAGAAATGTCCGTAAATTCTTATTATAAAGTCTGTAATTTCTTTTAATGGATCTTTTGATGGATCTTTGGACGGGACTGTATTCCCAAGGATGTGCTAAAATTCTTTTTTTTTTAATTTTCAAAGTAAACTACCTTTGCCTTTTCTTTCTTTCCAGTTTTGCTTCACCTCAAAGCTTTCATACTTCTTTGTCTATCTTAACAGGGATTTTCTGGTGACCTGATGGTGAGGAACATCCAACTAAGGCACTCAGGGAAGTATGTGTGTATGGTGAACACTGAAATCAACACTGTCTCAGCAGCAGCAGACTTAACTGTAAGAGGTATGTCTTCTTCTCTGTCGGGACACTGCTTATTAAAAAGAATTCTCTGTGGAGGTTTTTCGTGATTTTCTTTGACAAGAAATCAGTGGTACTTACTTAATACACCTAAAAAGCACTTCTTTTTAGGTGGCAGATTAAATTTTAATGTTTTTCTTTGCTGATGATCATGGATTTTTTTGTGACAAATTAAATAAAATTGTGATGAGTGAAACCTTTTAGTTTAGGATTGCCACTACTTGTTGTCCAGTTTGAATGTTAATGGTGTGCCGTTTTCCATCATTCCATTTCTGCAAGTGCTATAGGAAACAAAAGACAGGGTTGTCTTCTAATTGTTTTTAAGCAGTGGAGATTGGCTCCACTTTTTCCCCCACCTTTCACTGAAGGCTGTCATTTAGCTGTAAATATCAGCAAAATTGGCAATTCCCCAGAGCTTTTGTCGTCATTTACTTTTTTTAATTAAATCAAGTCGAATTAAGCTTTATTGTCAGTCTGTTATGCATACAAACATAATGCAGCAAACTGAATGTGTTTCTGCAGGATCACCACATGAAATTCAAAACTTCTTTAGAAATTTTGAACGTGTTTTTAAAGCTTTATTGAAAATGTTTTGGTTCTTGCCAAGATAAAAAAAATCATTGTATAATTTATAATAGATCATTTATTTAGTACTAAGAGATTTTTTTCTAATTTTGAGTGTTCAGCATGTTTATTTCTAGATTTTAAAATATTAAATCTAGAAATCTTATCAAGTAATATCATCAGACTCCATGGACAGACATATTTTCTGGTTCGAGTAGCTATTACTGGGCATTTTTTTTCTTTTGATTATAAACACCCCTGGAAAACAACTGGAAAACACTACTAAATTTGGGCTTGTAGTACTGTACCTCTTACTAGACAGTTTGGTATTCTGGGTTGCAGAAAATTTACAAAACTCTATTTTAATGTTAAATGGCGTTTCCTCCCATAATTCACGCTGTTGACGGGATCAGCTAATTACTGCAGCTCTGAGCCTCCTCCATGTTGCAACACCAAAGACACTGATATGGTACTAACACAATACCTCCACTGAACGTTTTGAAGATTCCAAACAGTCTGCGGCCTCTCTCTATTAATCATATGAAAAAGTGTGTGTTGAGGGTGGCTATAGAGACCAATATTTTTTCTGTATTTCTCTTTTTTTATACATCTTGGTGAAGTCTTACATTGACATGAAAACGTTCTGCTTAAACTCATGCTGTGAGGTCACATTTCTGCACAGCTCAACTCTTATCTGTCTGCTGTATTCTTTGTTCCTCATGTTTCTACCCCTTCACATAACATTTATATTTATACTGAGTTTGGTTAACTGATAGATACACCTATTGGTTAATTGTGTGGAGCTAGATTGGGGCTATAAAGTTTGTTAAAAAATTAAAAAAAAGATTAAAGCTGAAATAAAGGAAAGAAAGATTTTTCACAAGAAAACATATATTAGGAAAAAAAAGCTGTTTTTTTAAAACAAAAACATTTAAACCAGATTTGTCTTAATTAAAGCCTGAGAAAGAAAGAAAGAAAGAAAGAAAGAAAGAAAGAAAGAAAGAAAGAAAGAAAGAAAGAAAGAAAGAAAGAAAG
>JAUZNJ010010486.1:0-17936 GCA_034780135.1 Jordanella pulchra
AGGATTTTATAAAGGTAAAGAACATTGGAATGCTCCTAAAAATGACTCTGCAGCATCCAAAAATGTAAAAAGATGCTAATGCGGACCTTTATAATGGTAGTCCTTAAAGGGTTAATAATTAGATTTCTAACAGACACATTTGATTTTATTTAGAGGTTTCAGAGAGAAGGGAGCTAAACTTCTTACCTGGGATTCTTCCTGATGTCGTCCAGCTGGCCGACCACGTGGGACACGTTGGTCCGCACCATCTTGAAAGCGATCTCCTCCTCACCCATTATCTCAAACCTGCCAAAGAAGTCGCATCCTGTCAGCATTTCGGGACAAATAAATATCTGAATGAGAGGTGAATGTAGAGCTCACTTGTATTTGTTCTGATCTTTGAAGGCTTTATGGATCTTCTCTGTGATGGGCTTACAGTGGAGAACCAGGCTTTTAGTGACGGGAGGCTGTAGATATCAGGTTAAATAGATCTAATGAATTAAACCGCCTTTTTTTTTTTTTTTAAATGGATAAATGTTTTTAAATCTTCATCAACTCACCATAAGGCGATCAAAATAAGTCTCCTGAGTGGGGCTCACCAGGTGGAGATTGGTCAGTTCAGTTGGGAGTGTTTTAGAGCAATTTATCAGCATCTGCTCTAAACCTGTCAGGTCCTACGTTTGAAATTCAGGATAAAAATCATAAAAATCTTAAGAGGCTTTAAAGGAGAACATAAAACACCAGATCTTAAGCCTGACCTGCAGGTTGAGGGGAAGCTCGTGGATCCTGGTGGCCAGAGTTCGGATCTCTCGGTCCGATAAGACGCCCGAGTGGTCGGTGTCGACCTCATCGAACACTTCTGAGACGTTGAGCTGCTGCTGGGCGCTCATCAGGAAGTAAAAGTAGGAGAAGGCGAACTGCATGTCCTCAGAGTGTCGCACGCGGTGGCCCGAGGTTTTGTCGAACTCTTCTGGGAATCTGGAAGAAGCGGTTCAGCCTCGATTAAAGAGGATAGAAAAAGAAACTAAAAACGGGGAAAAGATGAATTCCCAGGATGATAAGCCTCACGTGTCCTGAAGCTCCTGCATGACCAGGCGGTCGATCATGTGCGGCATGTGGGCGGGGACTTTGCGCGACGTGAAGCCGAATTGGCCGTTGAGCAACTTGTTGACGTATCGTAACGAGTCGGCAAAGGTGTCCTGCAGCTTCCGCCCCGTTGCTGCACCGTCGGTCCTGTAGGACAGCTCTCTCTGAAGACGCTCCTCCTCCTGGGAAAAACAAAACATGTTCGGATTAAAATAATTTCTCCTTGGAGTTAAATACAACAAAAAAAAATAAATAAAAAGAAGAAAGAAAGTTTTTGGATTTGCTTACCTCAATCAAGGCCTGGAAATATTTCCTCCTCTCCCAGGGCAGAAAGCCTCGGTCTGAGGAGGTGAAGTGCTGCAGCTTCCTCCCTGCAGCTGGATGGAGCTCGGCTGGAACCTCCTCACTCTTTTTCTGGGAGTTGTTGCTGTGAAGTTTGGATGTCCTGGGCCTCTCGATAACAGGGTTCAGAGGTTGACGCTCAGGACTTAGAAGACTTTTGATCTTATCATCAATGCGTACCGGGATGACAGAATGTGGAGGTTTATTTTTCTCAGACTCCTTTGCCGTTTTCGGATGAGAGATTTGATTTTTCTTCATCTCATTTCCATCTCCCTCCAGGTCTTTATAAGGCTTCATCTGGACTTCTGGCTGAACACTGATATCCTGATTCTTCTTTTCAGTCTGACTATGAAACGGTTTTAGAAGTTCAGCCTTGGTGAGATTGTAACCCTTCACTGTGATGTCACCAATCAGTAGTTTTTCCTTCAACCTTTCCAGCTCCTTTTGCACAACAGCTGGTAAAACTGACAGGTTGACTAAAGGAACCTGGATGAGATCCTCAGAGACAGAAGGCTGGCTCTTCTGGATCTTAGGTCCTCGTTTTTCTTCTGGAATATCTGAGAAAGGGAACATTGGCTCCGGCGTCGAGGTGAGTTTGGCCTCCTCTCCCATCTCTTTGCTCCCACCCCGGGAAGCGTTCGTCTGAGGAACCTCTCGAGTGTCGACAGCGACGCTGAAGGTCATTGTGAACTGAGAGTCGTCCTCCCTCTGGAAGGTGACGTTATACTGGACCAGGGTAGCGTTGTGTCCAGGGTAGAGCAGCAGGTGAATGGTTTTCCACTTGTTAGCGACGGACGTGTGTCGGACCACCGGGTTGTCCCTGACGTGGGCCTCGGAGATTCTGCGGGCCAGTTTCTGGAAGCTGAAATACGGCCTGGTCTCGCCGACAGGCAGGGTGTAGAGGCTCTGGTTTCTGAGCAGCGTCACACGGTGAAGCTCGCCGAAGTGCTCTGAAAAGGAAGACATCAATTTTCTTTCCTTTTTTTCCAACACAAAGGGACAAGTGTCATTGCTGTGTCTCCTTTTGAACAGACCTTGGCCACAGTCGCCCACGTCGAAGCCGCAGGAGAGAACGTTGCAGGCCTGATCACAAAACTTGTCCGCCAGCCATGAATTGGCGCAGCCCTGATTGCAATACGACATCCCTCCGATACCGCCCCCTATCTGCCACACGGCTCCGCCGGCTCCTCCGGGGCCCACCCCACCCACGCCTGCAGGGAAGCGGTTGTTTCCCGCTGAGCCTGTCAGAGAGAATCAAACCTGTTAAAACCTCAAACTAGCTTATCTACGCAAATAAGCCGAGTCGGCTTCCCTACCGAGGCAGTCTCCTCCGTCCCAGTCACACGCAGAGTTGTTACAGGCTTTGTCACAGTATCCATCTTTGATCCAGGACCCTGGGCAGCCTTCGGCGCAGTTAGGAACCGGCCAGGTCAGATACACCTGAATGAGACGGGGCTTAGTTGAGCTTTGCAGCAATAAACCACAGGTTTCAGTCTTTCCTGTCTTACACACCTTCTGCCCTTTGGAATGGCTGTAGAAGTCGTCTGGCCAAACGTCTTTCCCAAACATCACGTCATCATTGAGGTAAATAAACTTCTGAGAGAGTCCCGGGATACGATGGATGTGTGTCTCGATGGCGGGGGAGCTGAAAGTGGGAAGGTGGGAACGGTTCAAGAAGATATCCTGAAAGACAGAGAAGGAGAATATTTACACACATTCAGTTATCATCTAAGACAACCTTCAGTGGGGGAGGGGGGGAGGCTTGCCTGATGCGTCACCACTGTGACTCGGGGGTTATCCAGGTTGAGCCAGGAAGGAATCTGACCGTTGGTTACGATGAAGATGTGCCGCACCCAGGGGGCGTGTTTCTCCACAGAGCGCAGCGAATAGCGGAGCTCCTCGTTGTCCTCGAATCGGCTCGCCGAAACATCTTCATCCTGCTTAGACTGAGGAGCAAATGCATTTCCAACGATGATAAAAAGATCTCAAACCGTCGCGGAACTCGGATATAATTAATCCTTTCAAGCTCACTAACAGGTGAGGTGTACCTGCGAGATGGCGGTGAGATCCCAGAACAAGTAGGCGGGGCTAATGCTCAGCTCTTTGCCATCCAGGGTCAGGTTCTTTTTAGCCTGCTGGCTAAGATCAGCAAAGTCCTGCTGGGTTTTCAGGTGAAGCAGCGCTATGCTGGCCTCTGAATACAGCTCAAACTGCAGAAATATGAGCGGAAACATTATCAGATGAAGATGTTAGACCAGAAGCTCTGATGACTTTTAGTTTTAGGTAAAAAGTCTTTATTTTCAAAGTTGGACAGAATGAATAAGAACTTTTTCTCCCTTTAGGTATAAATACGTCCATCTCTATATCTGATGGCATCTACGGTTTCTGCTTCCTGTAGATTATAATAGTCAATGTTCTATAAATCACAAAACAACAAGATGCCGAGGTTTGGCTCCAGATCCAGTAGTTTTTAAATTAGATGGGGTTTTTTTTAAGATTTCTAATAAAGTCAAAAAGAATCTTTATCTTACCTTTATCAGCTCCTTTGGATATTTCAATCAGATACAGTTTAAGAATAATTCCCAAAAAGCTCCTAAATTGTTTTCGATTTTGTCGAATGAGTGAAAAAAAAACAATAACAAACATACTTCTTTCATTATTCCTAGACTGGGAAACCCATATTTTGACTTTATCAGGAGTTTGTAATTAAAGTCTGTGGGAGTCCCCCAGTGAACAGTTTTGGTCGACACAAAAATCAACCTCTTTTTCTCTCTCCATCCTAACACCAGCATCCTAAAAAAAACAGAAAACCTGTGAGCTGAGCACCTAAAGCAGAAACTATTAATCTTTTGCTGCGACTTCAGTGTCTCAGATAAAATTCATCACATTTAATGATTTGACCATCAAACTCCTCAGCTGTTAAATCCAAGCAGCTCCAGTGTGTGTGTATGTAAACCTTTGTTTGCTGCCATCTTTAGAACGACAAAGCACGTGTGAGCTAAATGTGTTTACGAGAGTTTGGAAAAAGTCTTAGAGGTGGTGACTCCTGCTAGCCGGCACATGAAGGGGCCTCTCTATCAGGAGTGATCCAAGGCACAGCGAGTTTAAAGAGCTGCTGGTGTGCCAAATCTCTGCGCTACAGAGTTTTTTATTTTTATTTTCGAAGCTATTAATTTGCATCGGCTAAAACTGGACATGTTTGAGCGAAAACAATCAATGCTGTTAAACTGAAGTAACAAATAAAAGCAGAAAGAGGGAAGAAATACATGAAACAAACAAATCAATGGCGCTGTTTTGTGAATTTGTCCCTGTGTTTGTAATGAAAGTCAAAAGTGTTTTTTTTTTATCTTTTTTTTTTTTACTTCAAAAGCAAAGATTTTGGGCAAACTGAGCTGATTTTAATGCCAATAACGATCATGCTCCTGGATGACTTAATATCGACGAGATGAAAAGAATATGAATCCTTTTTTTTTCCCCTGTTCGTTCAAATTCTTCCAATTGGGAGAGATTTGGTTTGGATTTAAAAAAAGCAGAGGACATAGCAAGCCCCAGGTCACGTTGTCATCTTTATAGCTCTTTTAATGCTCTAACAGCAGGCAAACAAAGCTGAGGTGTGTGAAGACAGGCACGCGTCTATGAATAAGTGTTGAGTTGATGCACGCGGCTACATGTTAGTGCTGTCATGGCTGAAAAACTCAACTCGGTGATCAGATGTCAAACAAAACCCACTCAGCTCTTTTTTTAGTCTATATAATAAACCACTAAAAAGAATTGATTTCAGCCTATTAATAGCATTACATACACTCGACGAAAAATATAAAAGCAACACTTTTGTTTTTGCTCGCATTTTCCATGAGATGGACTCAAAGATCTAAAATTCATTCCAGATAAACAATATTAACATTTCTTTCAAATGTTGTCCACAAATCTGTCTAAATGTTTGATAGTGAGCACTTCTGCTTTGCTGAGATAATCCATCCCACCTCACAGGTGCCACATCAAGATGCTGATCTGACATCATGATTAGTGCACAGGTGGACCTTATACTGCCCACAATAAAAGGCCACTCTGAAATGCACAGTTTTGTCTCACAGCAAAATGCCACAGATGTCACAAGCATTGAGGGAGCGAGCAATTGGCTTGCTGACAGCAGGAATGTCAACCAGATCTGTTGCTCGAGCATTGAATGTTCATTTCTCTACCATAAGCCGTTTCAGAGAATATGGCAGTACATCCAACCGGCCTCACAACCGCAGACCACGAGTAACCACACCAGCCCAGGACCTCCACATCCTGTTCAATATTCAAATTGTTTAAACTAGGCTCCTGTTAAATTATAAATCACACTGTGCTCAATATGATTTTCTTTTTTCTTATATGTATAGAATCCAAAGACTCCATTAATAGAACCTGCCCTACAACATGAAGCAGGTTAACATAATTCAAACAGCAAAACATTACTCCTCTAAATTTAAATAATAATACCCATTGACACAACTAACAAAATAGTCACACAAGCATCCAAAACAACATCTAATTCTCTGCAGGCCTCCACTGCCTCAGTTCAGGTCAACAATAATGCAGAAAACTTAGGAGGTAAAAACCACTGCTGACCGGAAAAAACAAAGAGAGTCTAAGAAGAATTAAGTTTTATAAACATTTTGACTCTAACAGAGAGTTGAGAAAAGTTATTATGGTCTGGAAGTGCTTTGCCACTTCAAGACCTGGAAAACTTCCCATTATTAATGAAACCATTAATTCTGCTCTTTATCTGAGAAAGTCAAAGGAGAATCCATGTTTAGGACATTCCTGCAATCTTTAGACTCCACAGTGAATATAAAAACTCACTGTCAGTTAATATAGACGATTAGGAGGCAGAAACAGTTATTAGGTTTTATGGGCTCTTGTTTTTTTTCCATATGGGTGATTCTTTGGTCATAAAATTTTTCAGAAAATCCAACACATATTTTTGAAAATATTTAATTAAAATGTGTAGAACTTATATTGGTTGCAATGAAATTACATATTTTCATAAATAGAAATGGGAATGACTGCTGAGGTTAGCATTTCTTTTAAAATCTCACGACACATTAGCATGCTAATGCTTTAGAGTTAGCATAAAATATACTCAAAATATACAATACAAAACAGTCTTTTTCATCATTATTTACAAATTTTAATGAAATGCGAGTTGTTTAGAAATGTAAGCCAATAAACATACACTTAGTTTTACAAAACTTAACCTTGATTTTTGTTCTTATTTCCATTCCTTCTATGGAGCTAACTCTGCTATCCTGCTATTAGCTCTCCGCCGCATGAAAAGTGATGTGGTTGCAAGTAGACAAAGGTTAAAAAAAAAAAAGTTTAAAGTTACCATTTTGTGGTGGATGACGGAAATGAAAGTGATCAAAATAAATAAAATACTAATACACATTTCAAGCACCTGATATTTTCCCTTAAAATAAGGGATTTATGTGCCATCTGTCAATGACGTTAGTGTTGAGTCAAATTTAATAAGGGACAGAGTCCAAAACCTGCCAAAGAGACATATCTTTTAACCAATATGTTAAACAGATATATGCTATCATGGTAGATTCTCTTGTAAAATATAATAAGCATGTTACACTGAGTTGCAAACCAGCATATTTTAAATAGAGAGCATGAGTGATATGGCATCAGTTAGTCACTGATTAACATTCATTCACAAACAACTTGGTAAAAATGCGTCTATTCTAATAAAGGAAACTAGCAGCCTTCGCTTATTTTCCTGTTTGTCTTCTTATAATCACTGTGACAGGTGGAAACATTTAGGACAACAGTGAATTTGAGTTTTAATGTAGAAATAGAGCTACACATTTTTAAAACCCATAGTGGGTCTATTGAGAGGAGCTAAAATGAGCTACAACTCTAAATTAAGGGTACCCTGATAAAACCTTTTTCGTTTATGACACGATTCAGATATTGAAGCTTTGAGAATTGACTGCTAGAGATATTGACCCGATACGATATTAGTACGAATCACACCGGCTTTTATTACTTATTTTATACTGCTGAATGTTAGAAAAGGCTTGATCAAGTAATATGACAAAAACAGGGAACAAAAGTCAACAACAAAAGGTATGAAAACAACAGACTTATATAAAATTAACCAATGAGTTACAGAGACTTTTAACAGAAGCAGAGTGTTTTTATCAGCATGAAAATATCAGAGATTTTAGATGTCAGCCGTTAAAGTCTGACATTTTTTATTAGGATGATATCAGACCAACTTTCAATATTAATATTGGATCAAGAAATTGCTACTATAAACCCCTCTATGGGAGCTGCTTATGAGATATATGCTTTTAAAATAAATGAATTAGTTTACACCTTATTACCCCTTTTTTTGTTTTAAAGTAATAATAATAATAATAATGATAAGAATAATGCTGTGAGTAAACGGAGTGACTCTGTGGTGACTCATTGTTTTAGGCAGCTTAGTTTCTAATCTGATCCGGAAGCAAGAACTGAAAGAGTCAGGATATCGAATCTCTGTATGAGGGGAAGCAAACACACTTTAATCTGACAAACTCTGCAGATCCCTTTAAGATAAACGACTGAAAGGGATTTCTCAAACCAATTTTGATGAGATTATCTACATGTAATAAAGCGTTAAGATTAAATAGCTTTACTTTTGATTTAGTCCAATTTTAGATGGCAAAATGAGGTTGTGTCAAATTTTACAGCCTTCCAGCGACACAGAGAAAAATACAAACCAGGTAATAGGCATTATATCTTCCTTTCATTTAATACCCTAGAACACTAAAATAATAATAATAAAAAAAAAAACTCAGGAAAACTAAACAAAATGTTTAAATGCAGCAGGGAAACTTAAAAGTTTTGGTAATTTTGAAATAAAAATATAACCACATTATATTTAAAATAACAGGATTGTCCTGCAACAGGAAAAAAGAATAAACAGAAATTATGAATGGATATTTATTTTATTAAGGATGGATTTAAAGAATAAAAAGGTATGGAGAAAATTTCTGATGATAAATAGATTTTAAAATCTTTTATATCTTATCTAAAGTTTATAAAATCACACGGACTGAAAAGTCATCACATTTAATTAAAAATTTGAATACCCTTTGGGAATAATAAAGTATTTTTGAATCAAACAGAATCATGAAAGAACTGACTGAGGAAGACTTATTCTTTCTATAAATGAATTAAATAAAGCTGCACAAACCATAGGAAATCTGGAGGCTCGGTGTCATGAACTGCCTCTGATATAAAATCATGTGAGGCTTAAACTGCATCACATTTCCTGTCATTCAGCAAACTTATAAAATAACCAGATAATGGAAAAACATAAATAAGGGAGAGAATCAAATACTATACAGATGCATTTGTTCAGAAGGAAAATTCTTTTTTTTAACTGTAAATATGTTTCAGAAATATATCCTTTCCCAGGATGTGGTCCAATACAGGTTAGGCCTCAGCAGGCAGCAGCAGGCAGATGATCAGGCCTGTAGTCCAGCTTTCATCACCATATCACTCATTCTAATACCCTCTATAAATACAGGGCAGCTCTCACCGCTGAAACCCTCCTTCCACACTATGTGCATCATCCCTCTTTCAAAGAAGCAGCCCAGCAACACCAAGAACCACCCTGAAATCCAAACTGTGCATTGTGTGGAGGCTTGTGCAGCAGGAGTCCATGCCAGACGGAAATGGCAAAGCAACACAGAGTTTCCACCGTCTTTCCTGGACTCCGCACGAGTCGTTTCAAGATCCCAATAAATCACGGAAAAATGGACGTCCCGGACAGAAAAAAATAAGAGGTGAAAAGATGAGAGGCGGGGAGGCGACAGAAGATGTTCTTGGAGTTCAGACCGGTTCACAAAACTGGTGACCTTTCAGCACGCAGACTGGCATGGTGCCACACCAAACAGTTGGTCTAATGTTACCCCCCCCCCCCCCCACCAGATACAGTTACAGCCTGAATATCGCCGGATATTATCACATGACCCGAGGCGGCTCATGGAACGATGGGACAACAGGTTTGAAGATGATGATATGTGGGTTAAATGCTGCTAACCTGCAGGTCACCTCCGGCATCCAAGCAGCTGTTTATACGCTGACTCTCCAGCTGTTTGTGTGTCGCAAACCATTGAAATCAGAATCACATTAAAAATAAGTACATTTAACCCATTTAACCAATTGTGCTCTTTATAGTACAGATTAGCCAGTTTGCTGAGGACCGTTCATATCATAATGTTTTAAGTCTACGCGATGATTGTGGTATTTATAGCAAAGCTGCTGCTTTTCGCTGTTTAGTTTATTTTATATTCAAAATGTCAATAAGAAAATAAACTGAATACAGTCGAGAGGTAAACAAAGTCCAGTTTTTGCTCATGATGCAGATTCTTCTTTAATCATAAGATATAAATTAACAACAGAACAAAAGCTAAAATGATCGTCTCCTTTAATGCTCTACTTTAACAGGAATACCTGCTCTAATCTGGATCTGATTATTCAAGTTCGATTAATAAACATCACCTTTTTTTGATTTGATTTTTTTTTTTTGCATCTTCCAGTAACATACTGAACCTTTCAAACGTAAATATTTCCCCAGAAATTTACATTTTGACTTGTTAGAACTTCAAACGCCCGCTTATTTTTTAAAGGATTGTAGTTAATATATGCAGAAAACAGTAGAAAAACATCTTTAAGCTGCAATTACAGCAGCAAGGTAAGTGGGGGGTCACTGCAAGTGTCAATTCCAAGATCTGGGAGATTGATAACTTTATTTAGGTATGGACTTTGACTAGACCGTTCTGCCATCTCCATGTTTGACTGTAGAAGCAGCGTTTAGTTTAGTTTCTTACTTTTGCAATGCAGGCCTGAAACATTAATCGTTTTCATTTTCACCAGAGCTCCTTCTTTAGCATCTCAGCTAACAGCTGCCTGATGTGTTGCTAATACTATTATTACAGAGCTATGAAGCAACTTAAACAGTTAGTTTGAAAATACTTTTTTTATGTCATAAAATACAATCAATATATATAAAATGATCAATAATACAAAGATTGGTGAAATATGTATAGATTTAAAAATATCGACAAAAAGATTAAAATAAAGATAAAATGAGATAAAAGATAAAGATAAAAAAGAGGCTAAATCTGGATAAATAATGTAAAGTTTGTGTCATTAATGATGTGATGTTGATCTAGATTAACTATGCATAAAAGAATAAATTAACACTATAACTAAAACTAAACCGTTAGTGATAATTAAAGGGAAAAAAAGAAGATTTTACATAAATTTTTCATGTCTAATCTTTAAATTTTGCTTCTTCATCTCTTATTTTAATAAGATTGGATTAGTTTAAATATTATTGCATTTTCTATTTTCTTCTAAAAGCAAACAACAAACATATTAGAAAAATAAAACTGCACGTCTAATTTGCTTAAGCTAATTATTTAGGCTTTTCTTTGAAGGTGTTTTTAGGGATTAATATTATTTTCTGCATCTATTTGATATAATAGTGGAAGTGCTTTTGTGAAACGTTAACACTGAATTTAAGCAATCCTTATTTAAAAAGAATCAATGTTGCTAAAATGAGTCACTTTTTTTTGTTACTTCGTAGGAGGAGAGGACATTAGTGGTCCATGCAGTCACTACACCTCTCATCTAACATTTATTTGCATTTTCATCATGCAGAAAAACCACTAATAAAAGCTGTTATCTGATTCATCAGCCACGTTAGAACAACATGTCACAGACCGCAGTCACTCAGCTGCACTACTTTTGTTTTCCTTGATTACTTCAGATCGCTCATTAGAGCCACTCCTCTCTCCTAAAATACTCAAACCACAAGACAGCAAGCCAGACAACAAGCCTTTTTCCTCACATCAAAGGGACTGTTAAATATAGAAAGAATATTTTTAGCTACGTTTTAAGCCTCATAAAGTGAGATCAGGCCCTGATTAAAAGGTAGAAAGAGTCTATAACCTATAGTATACAACTATAGATAGAAACAATGTTTTAGTAAAAGTAATGAACAGAAAAAAAACAAAAGGAAGAGCTTTTCTAGTGTTTTAAGGGTAAAAAAAATTTGTTTTTCAAAGCGCCATTTTTAAGGAAGCTTAGAAGAGTAAATATGAGTTTATTTTAGAAATCACACATTTAAGTTTGCTGGAGCCAAAAGCCTCTGGAGAACATTGATCAGGAGAGTAACTCTGCTGCTCCCTGCTGGGCCAAATATTAAAACTTCTACAACTTGCTGATAGGAATAATCCATGGATGTTTTATTTTGCTTTTTACCGATAATAAAAAAAAAAAAAACTTTTAGCTTGGTTAAATGCTTCCTCTCTGCAGTAACACGGGAGTCCCATGGAAGGATGCATGAGATGGATCTTTCTAACCTGTTTGATCTTGCTGGTCACAGCTGAAGGCAGTTTCACTCTCATCTGCTCCGTATCTTTGATCGATGATGGGAAGCCGCTCAGATAGGCCAGAGCCTGCATGTGGATTAAACCCGGAGCCTCTTTATCTGTCGTCTGAAAGAAAAATCAAGCAGGTGAAAGTGAAAAAAAACGTTAAAAACGACACTTTTTGTTTCTTCTTTAGAGATGCAAACAACTGTCAATCATATGTAGAAAAAAAAATAAAGAACCAAGTATCCAGTCGTTACAAAATACCAAAAATGTTAAAATAAATATTAAAAATAAAGATTTTTGCTTTGATTGTCAGTTTAGGCTCATTTTTTTTTTCTGCAAAGCTCTAATGAAGATCCACTGCCAACATGTTTCTGTCAGGTCAACATCTGGACTTTAACTAAGCCTTTGCATTAACCTGATTCTTTTCTATAAACTGTCAGAAAGTAGTAGATTAGTTTGGTAAAAGCACAAGATGATTGGAGGTTAACATCCATCCAGATGCTGCAGCTGCACAATTAGTCCAAAATGCATGAACTTGAACGTTTAACATGTTAACTCAGGCATGCAGGAGTTAAAATAATTCTCTAGAAGACAAGAGCAACTGAATCTAAAATCTTCTTTCTCTTCCTCAAGTGCATTTTTAGCAGCAGTCTGCTGCTAGGGTGTATTTAGTGCATCACATGACTGTATGAGGAGAATTTAAATATTCACCAGATAGCATCTGGAGACAGAAAATTTCTGGGTTTCCCTCGAGAGATCTGCAAAGGCCTTATCCGCTAAAAAAAAAAAAAGCAAAAGAAGAAGAAAGGATTACTGTAAATAAGTGTTTCATCGTAATTCATTTAAAAACAGCCATGTTTCTAGTGGTGGAGCGTCATTTTCTGCTGAATTTAAAAGCAGCTGTTTTTACCATCGGCCTGCGAATGAAAGACGACAATGGAGACGCTGACGGGCAGGTGGAAAGGTTTGCTAACGATCAGCAGCTCTTTGGCGGCGGAGAGGGAGGCGGAGACCTCCGGCAGCTCTCGGACAGTGAGGTTGGCTGGCAGAGCGGGATCCAGCGCCAGCATGGGCGCTACGATGCAGTGGGACAGCAAACACTCAGGCCTATCACTGTGAAAAAGGAACAAACAAACAATACCCTAATGACTCACAACTCTGCACAGATGGAGACAGAAGGCCCCACTTCCTTTGTTGTGCCATTAGAGGTGTGAAGAGAGTAAAGTTCACACATTTAGCCGACATGGTTGCATCAAGCAGCTCTGGTTTCTGTGGTTAAACTTTGACAAAGCAGACGAGGAAGAGGGCAAAGCGTTAAAATGTTTATAAATCAGTAGCAGATTATTTCTATGATCTGGGTTTATAAGAAACAGTTATCCTTTTTTTTTTTAATAAAGCGTCTGATAAATAAAAAAACGGAGCTATTCTCACTTTATCGCTCTGTAATCTTATCAGTTCAGACCCCTGGTTCGTATTTCCTTTTGGTCTAACCGACTCCAGCTTCCTGTTGTAGCAACACCGCTGCTTTACCTTTAATAGGCGAACACTTGTTGAGCGTTTAGGAATGCCCGCATGTCTGACAACCGCCCCCAAAATATGGGCCCACTTAGACAAATGTGACAAACTGCAGCAAATGCTTTCTATAAATCGATCATCCAGGACACTTAAGCTTAGTTTCAACTAAAGGATGAGGTCTGGGAAAATAACTAAAAGCCTCATGAAAGCATAAATAGCAACAGGGATATGGCAACACAACAACAGTAGGCTGCAAAATCAACTAAATGGATTAGAAATCGCATCTTTCCATGTTACAAAAACTGGAAAAAGGAAACTAATGTACGGCTTTCTAATCATTTAAGAAATACAAATCTAAAAACTGAGGCATGTAGACGAATCAACATTTTGCAGAATGAACCAACTTCAACCCTGGAAAGCTTTGATCCTTGTACTCAGCAATTGTTGGCTGCATTGAAAAGGGTGATGAGAGTGAATACATGACGGTGGTGGACAACTTTGCCACTTGGAGTGAGTTGAACCATCTGCAGCTCAATGTGACAAAGACCAAGGAGCTAATAGTGGATCTGAGGAGGACAAAAACACCTGTTAACCCTGTTTGCATACATGGACAGTATAAGTAAGTACCTGGGAGTGTACCTTAACAATAAGTTGGACTGGACTAAAAACAGTGAGGCGGTCTGCAAGAAGGGCCAGAGACGACTCTTTTTCCTGAGGAGGCTGAGGTCCTTTAACATCTGTGGGCCGATGCTGTGGATGTTTTATGAGTCTGTTGTTGCCGGCACGCTTTTCTTTGCTTTCACATGCTGGGGTAGTGGGCTGAGGGTCGCTGACTACAACAGACTGAACAAACTGATCAGGAGGGCCGGTGATGTAGTGGGGGGGGGAGCCGGACAGTCTGCCGACCGTCACAGACAGGAGGATGCTGTGCAGGCTTCAGTCCATCTTAGATAATGACTCACATCCTCTCTACAACATACTGGTCCAGCAGACGAGCTCCTTCAGCAGAAGACTCCTTTCACCCACTGAGCGCCACAGGAAATCTGATTGGGACATCTTTGCCAATTCTTTTGTGTAAAACACCTCAATATTAGTCAGATTAAAAGCAAGATGTCTAAAAAAAATGATTTCATCCATAATTTATACCTGAACTTTAACTAGGCCATTCTTACTTGCAAACATGCTTTCATCCCAACCATTTCACTGTATCTTTCCATGTATGTTTACTTTTGCAGCGTATAGCAGCAGGAATAGGGCTATAACCAAGCACCACCACGTAGTTATTATGTTCATGTGTCCTTTTACTTTAACTTTACAACGTTTTATTTAGTCTCTGTTTATAATTGGAGTAAATGAACCCTTGTAATACAAAAAGTCCCTTTTTCCCCCCATTTGTTATGATTATAACATTTTTCCAAAGACACAAACCACCCTTACTATTAAATTCTAAATTCATTTGAATCTATATTTCAAACATTTCTCTGGTCCTATAATTTAAGGTCATATTTTTAGTATGTGTGGTTTCCCATTAAAAGGGGTAAAAAAATTTTTTTTTTTGTTTTTTTACAAACCTATTCTCTAGATACCACAAACCTTATTAACTCTTGCAGTTGCACCGAAACTAAATGTGAATAAAGTTTAAGGTAAAATAAATCTTTTCAAGGTTTTGCCTACAGTATAAAACGACACCTACCTGTCTTTTGGCACTTCTGTGGTGTCAGTTGTGTTTTTCCCCAATTGTTCCCTGTGTAATAATAAAAATAAAAAATAAGATCTTCACTTTGTGCATGGTAATCTGTAAAAAAAACTGTTTAGTTTTTGCTTGAAGACAGAAGCTAGAGATAGAGTTAAGGAAATATCTTCATCCTAACGAGCGTGTCTGTATCGGATGCACCAGCTGCTACCTCAGAGCTTTTTGTTCCTCCTCCAGCTGCTCTTTGACCGCCTTCAGTTCCTTCAGCAGAGCCACATCTGTACCGTTCACCCATGTGTAGACAACGTCAATAGGCATCGGCAGACAAAGCCTGATAGGTAAAAGAGAAAACAACAGATCCTATCAGTGGAGACAGCGATCTAACCGCGGGTCTGTTTGTGTCCCCAGTGCAGATTTCTGTCATGCCGTCAGTCTAGATAATCATTTGTTCATGTACTGTCACACCTTATCCTGTCTTTCTAATTTAACTTAAATCAAAGCAAAGGTAAACTTTAGTGGCATCTAAGAACGATTTTACCACAAGAGAAAGCAGTTCATTTAAAATTTAAACTATGAAGCAAAAATTGCCTTTTAGACGGGGGAAAAACTTAAATGTTTTCTGACTATGATACACATTTATGATAATAGTTTTTTTTTGTCATTTTAAACCAAGCCTTTAAAGTCCCATCTCACCTAAAGCGGAAGGCATTACACAGCATGTCTTTGCTTGTCAGTTTGGATGAAAACGTGTTGATTTACCGCAGTTTATCCTTCATGGTTATCCTATGTCAGTACAAAATACTGGAGGTTTATATCAATCCAAAATAAAAGAGATAACTTGATTAAAAATAAAATTTCAAGTAATGAATGAAGATGTTTGAGAGTAAGAATGCATGTGAATGAGAGAAAGTATCGTAGAAATGGAAGCAGTCGAGTAGAAAAGGAAGCCAGAGGATTTAATGATCCGTGATTAGCTAAGATCACACAGGTTTTCCACGTGAGGAGTTCTGACAGAGCATATTGACCAAAATCTTATTTTAAATCCTAAATACAAAATACTTATGTTTTTTTGTTTTTTTACAATTTCTGTATAATTACTGCTCTTTTAGCTAAACGCATGTTTTAGAGTTATTCGATTAATAGATTAGTTAACGATTATTTCAATAATTGATTAATCCCTATCAATCTAATTGTTTCAGCCCTAGTACAAACACGGCACGGCTCCCAATTCTTAGGATAAAAAAACGGAACACAACTGAATAGGAAAAGTTATTACAATGGTGATATTTCTAAAGAGTACAACAGCCATTGATGTTTTAAGATGTTGTCGGGTCAGTGAAGATGAAATAAAGGTGAATAAGATAAGAACAACAGTAAAGGTAATAAAGAAGGAAATGAAGAGCGATAGGATAATCAGCTGTGTTGTCACCAGAAGAAGCTCACCTGCTCTGGAAGGATTTCCCCCCCACGTTGTCTCTATAGGAGTCAAAAAGCACATGATACTGGTCCCGACTCCACTCCACCACCACCTATAAAGGGCGAAGATGCATGAAATTCTTATAGTCCCATCCATCCAAAATATGGTCTAAAACCAAGAATAACCCAACTCTGGTTCATGTGTAATCAAGCTCAAGAGTAAAATAAATATGTCAAAGATCACAAACACTAAGAGATGAGTACGGTTTCCACAATTTCCACACACAGAAAAAAATGATCTGCAGATATAAAATAAACACCAACATCTGTGGGCAAAGAAATGATGATCTCTGTAGGCTTAGACATTATAAATCTATTAAATGTATCGAAGTAAAACGTGCACCTGTTTTCGTTGCTTGAGACACAGACTACATTGTGTTGGTCCGTCACATTAAATAAACATGAAATAATGGAGGACTAACGTTTTAACAAGACAAATGTAAATTAATTCAGAGATGTATACCTTTGCAAGAAAAGACGAATTTCTCAGTATACCCTAAACACCGAAAATACGTCTTGAATTCATATGGTTAACTGAGTTCTGCTTCTTGAAGAGTAGATTTATTTAAATTTGCATTTTTTTAAATGGAGTTTGGAGTGAATGGGTTTTTATTCAGCAACTGGGGGTACCAGTCAGCTTTTAGGCTAAAAAACGAGAAAAGAAAGACCGTTACAAGTCTGACGACCGAAACCAGAAGAGGCTCACCTCTCCAAACTGAAAGGCGGAAACGATCATGAGGACCAAACCCCCGAAGCAAAGGTAGAGACCGTATCGGTGGGACAGACAGGTGTAGGTCTGCCTCTGCAGCAGTTTCAGCACCGAGTTCACGACGACCATGGCTCTCCTGGGTCGAGCATATCGCTGCATTCATTCGGAAAAAGTCGAAACAACCACCGGTTAAAGCGCTACACAAAAGAAAGTAAACATCACAGGCGAAAAAGACGTGTCAGCTGATCGCCTGCCGGACTGCACATGACAACCAACGCATCTAGCTCTTCCTCGGCGATTGTGAAGCTAGAACTGAGGGGATGCTTCCACTTTCAGGACTCTATGTTGCCCCCTGGGGGAAATGAGCTGAAACGGCTCTTTTTGGTATTGATTGATGAAATGAAAGAAGAAAAACTAGAAAAATTAAATGCTTAAAAAGTAAGCATTCTTTCCTTGTTAGAGCTACAAAACGAATATTTACGTTGACCATATATATATAGATATAGATATATATATATCTATATCTATATATATATATAAAAAAAATTCTCTTCTCACCCTCCGGGGGTGGTTTCTTTCATCCTCTGAGCTCAGGTCCTCTACCAGAGGCCTGGGAGCTTGAAGGTTCTGCACAGTATCTTGGCTGTGCCTAGAACTGCACATTTCTGGACTGAGATGTCTGATGTTGTTCCTGGGATCTGTTTGAGCC
>JAUZNJ010010497.1:0-10596 GCA_034780135.1 Jordanella pulchra
GTGTACAGTAGGTGGCGGTATGCACCTTAAAGTTGATTGCGACCCGCCATAATAGAAAAGAAGAAGAAGAAGAAGAACATCCGGTCGCTCTTTTGTTTACTTCCTGGGTAAAAGGTTGTGTATCTGTCCTAGCTCTGTCTTTTGGTGTGTATGTGAGACTGAATTCCTATTGCAATATAAACTTGCGCAACTAGATCAAATATGTCCTCCGATAAGATAATTGGACCTGCTTTACCGCCGATGTTTAAAAAGGAGGCATCTGAGAGTGACGAGGATGAAAATGATTGTAAGAAACAGAGCGACTCTGAAGCGATCTTTTAGGCAGTATGTTTGTTTTCCATTTATTTATTCCAGTTGGATTATGTTTTTTTTTGTCTCTTTATATCCCAAAGTCGCTGGTCCTGCGCTGCCTCCCGGTTATAAGAGGAGTGAACCGTCGAGTTCCTCTGAGGAGAGTGAGCCGGAGGTGGCCCCCAAAAGAGCCAGAGCAGGAGGAGCTGCAGAGTAGGTCCTCACTTTAGTGTGTGGTTGAAGAGCTTGAATAAACACAATATTAACACGTGTCTCTGAGCAGGGGATCGAAAGATGATGATGATGGTTTCTTTGGACCCGCTTTGCCTCCAGGATTTAAAAAACAGCAGAGTTCACCGGAAAGGTGAGCAAAAAAACAAACAAACAAGCAAAAACAAACAAAAAAAAAAAACGGTCAATAAAAACATAGGTGTCTACATTTGTAACTGTAAGTCAATAATCGTGAATACATTTAAAATTGATATTTTTTCCTTGTTGTTAACTCAAATGCTTCATCTCTGACAATAGTTTAGAAGCCACAAAAAAAAATTACAAAATTAAAATTTTGCACCAATACAAGTACAAATCATAAATTTATGAGTACGAATCTGAAACTCCCAATGAAGGTGTTACACTTCAAGTATATTTAATATTTTTTGAGTTAGAAAACCTACAAAATCAAACAAAACACATAAAACTTTCTATTATTCCCTCAGGCCCCCTGTGCTGGGACCAGCGTTGCCCCCGGGGTTCCACAGGGCAGCATATGATAGCGATGGCGGTGAAGAGGGAGAGGTTCTCCCAGGGCCTGCGCTTCCCCCCGGATACAAGGCTGAGTGTTCCAGCAGTGAGGAAGAAGAGGATGTGATCGGACCCATGCCGGCCAAAGGACCTGCTCAAGACTCAGTGGCTTTGGAATTTGAAAGAAGAGCACAAAGGATGAAGGAGAAGCTCACCGGAGAGGTTGTTCTTCTCCTACAGCACCTAAACTCTGTGGAAATGCTCACAAACCTTTTTTTATGCTTTTCTGAGGTTTTCCCGCTCTATCTGATTTCTCTGTAAATAGGAAGCCCCTGAGGTGCTGACTAGAGAATCATGGATGACGGAGCTCCCACCAGAACTGCAGCACATTGGTTTAGGGGCTCGGACCTTCAAAAAAAGGTCTGGTCCAGAGAACAAGGATAGATCGATTTGGACAGACACACCTGCAGACAGAGAGCGCAAGGCCAGGGTAGTTATGACGAAATAATTGACCTTTTAAAATAGTGTTCAGGTCAACTGTTGTCTTTGTGTTATTTGGTTGGATCTCAGAGTTTTCCTCCTTCACCAACAGGAACGCCTTGAAGGAAAGAAAACAGGGGAGGCGAAGAATGATGACGATCCACCGCTTTCTCAAAGAGACATGGAAATGGCAGAAAAAGTATCGAAATATAATGCAAGTAGCTTTTTTTTCCTTGAATTTTATCGAACTAACATTTGAAGACACCAGCTTATTATGTCTTTCCCATAAAAATAATTAAAATACTTTCATCATAAGATTGAACATCTTTGCTAATTTCCAGGAATCCAAGCGTGCCGAGTCTCTCATGACCTTACATTCAAAGAAGCTGAAGGAAAAAGCGAAAGAGAAGGCTGACAAACCAGTAGAGAGGAGGCCGTTTGATCGGGATGCAGACCTGCAGGTGAATCGCTTTGATGAAGCCCAGAAGCAGCGGCTGCTTAAGAAGTCTCAGGAACTCAACACGCGCTTCTCCCACAGCAAAGACAGAATGTTCTTGTAAGATTTTGTCCAAATTGTAGAAAATACATGCAACTTTCCTATTGTCTCAGGTTGTCGGACCTGTTTTTTAAGAGTTTATACAACATTGACTGTGGACAATGTGATGGAAGCTTTCATTTTTAAAAAGTCATTTAATAAGGGCTGGTATTCCTGGTAGACATTTATACTCATCAATCATTATTCCTAGGCACGTTATTGCTAGTCAGTTGCTTAAGAGATAACAATTAATAATTGTAGATTCCCCAGATGAACAAAAAAAGCAGTTAAAATGAAGAATAATATTTAATCTAAACATAAACTAATCTGGCTTCATCTGTGACATTTTTAACAGCACTAAATAAACCCCGTCAAATCTGCCACTTCATATTAATGGATTTATTTTTTTTCTTCTTTTAAGACGTTAACAGCACGGCCTTCATGGTGGCAGTGTTGCAGCAGAAAGGTTCCAAGTTCAAATCCAGGCCTTGTGTCTTTCTGCCTGCAATTTGCATGGTCTACCTGTACATTCATTCTCTTTTTGGGGATCTTTGGCCTCATCCCACAGTCTCCGAGTTAACTGCTTACTATGAACCAGCCTTGAGTGTATAAACACCCTATAAGTGTGTGCGTGTGCATGTATCATGCCTCTCACACCAAACTTTCTGACCCTTCAAGAATGAGCAGGCATTAGAAGATTGGTGGATGTAAACAGCATACAGAGAGCAATTCATAAAAATAAACATGAGAGTGTTATTTTTTAAGTACGGAGATATTAAATTTTGTAATAAATCTAAAGCTTTGGTTAACAACTAGATCCATCCTGTAAATGTCATGAGTATACATTTTGGTTCATTTTAGCATTTTTTTTTATTATGAATTGCTGTAAAAGAGCTGACAGCTTGCAATGTTTTTGTGTATACAATTAGCATTTTATTATTGTTTTCTATAAATTGAATAAACTTTTATCAAACACAGTATTTGAACATAACTGGTCTCATTTTTAACCTAAAGTCTTACTGACTTTGTTTTTTCATGGTTGCGAAAATTGCTATGAAGCCTCAGAGCTTCCGTACTACGGTATTTCGATTGCGCATGCGTGTGGCGGTTGTATCAGTTAGCTTTGTTTTAAACCATGTCTGATAAAGGAGAGGTAGATTTAACTGGTGCCAAGCAGAATACAGGTGTCTGGCTTGTGAAGGTGAGTGTGTGTCAGCCTATAATCAAGTAATTAACTGAGCTAAACGCTCAGATAGTAATGGCCAAAAACACGAAGCTGTATTTTAGCTTAGCATGTTAGCAACAGGCGAATGAATTGGCTACGTTTAAATATTATCACATCGAAAACTATATCAACAGTATGGTGGGGTTTAGTTGGCGTCCTTCTGCTAATGAATGTTCAGTTTGGTTTCATAGTAGCTAGTTACTACCCACCATTAATTAGCTTTAATGATAAATGCTGTATTTAAAATGAATGCTGAAAACCCCCGAGATTAAAAACCTTCATTATGAGAATCCTCTGTTTGCCAAAGACAAAACTGACTGTATTTAGGAAAAAATATTGTTTGCATTTAAAAAAAATTAAAATTTTGAAACCACCCTCATTTTGAATCGTTTAGAATCCAATAAAATGTTTTAAAACTTTATATTTTTCTTTAAACATTTATCATTTCTTCAAAACTGTGAGTAGAAAATTTGGGAATATTTCTTAGCAATTGTGAATTGCAGATGAAGGCATTGCTTCAAGTGTTGGTGGATGAGTGGATGGGTTCACAAATTTAATTGAGTCACAAGGATTGATCACCTGATTTTGAATAGACACAGCTCCTGACCCTTTAGGTAAATTATTCTGCATTAATAATTATCATTATTAGTTATTGTTTTGCATAAAACAGAAAAGAACACTTATGTTAATCATACTAGATTTTTTTATCATTGCTAGTATTAAGTTGACATGTTTTTGCAGGTTCCAAAATACCTCTCTCAGCAATGGGCAAAAGCAACAGGAAGAGGCGAGGTTGGGAAAATCAGAATTTGCAAGTATGTGAAATTAAGCTTCCACCTTTAAAGTTGCAGAATACTTTGCAAAGTTTTAGGAGAGAAATATATTTGTTGTTGTTAATTGTTTATGCATGTGAATG
This sequence comes from Jordanella pulchra, assembly GCA_034780135.1. Classification (NCBI taxonomy): domain Eukaryota; kingdom Metazoa; phylum Chordata; class Actinopteri; order Cyprinodontiformes; family Cyprinodontidae; genus Jordanella; species Jordanella pulchra. The sequence goes on from JAUZNJ010010497.1 coordinate 4,189, forward strand.
TTATGCAAGATTGCAAGTGAAATGCAAGAGTCAAAGCTGCTTACAGTGGTTACAATATAGGATATAACCCAGTTATTACTGCTGATCTCCTGAAGAAAAGCTCATAGATTGATGAGTGCAGTCGAAAGAGGAAAGTAAAAATGTGCTTTTGGTTCTTTTTATCAGTCAACTGAGTGAATTATTGTTCTTTTCTTTTATTTTGAAGAAAAGGAAACCAAGGAAAACCAGAGGTAAGTAATGCTTTACAGAACTATACAGCACCCCACAGATATAAGTGTGCCTCATAAAGTTATATGCCCTTATCATTTCCAGCTATACTATTACAGATGATCAGAGTCCAGATAAATGGTGTTACAGTGCTTTTGCTATGAAATAATGTGCAAAAAGATTTTCATTCTTTGGTATATACTTTATAACCCAGGTTATTGATGTTTACTTGCTAGTTTTAAGGTTATTATTCATATTTTGAATGCTGGGGTTTAACTTTTCAAATGAGAGTCCAGCTCTGAAGAAAAATAATTAATTTAGTCTTTAGCGGAGTCAAAACCTCTGTGTTGTTTCTTCTTGCAGGTGTCTTTCACATTAAATGAAGAGCTGACTACTATCGAAGGCATTGAAGATAAGACTGTGTCTGCGCCTCGTGAGCATCCTTTCACCATGCAGTCAGTGGGGGGTCAGATGCTGGCTGTCTTCACAGAGAGTTCAGTCGGTGAGTTTTTGTGTCCAGCCTTAGAGTACAAAGTGTCTGCTTGATTACTTCCATGCCAACGCGACAGCCTTTGTTGTCTTTCACTAATTAATTTGTTTTATTTCTGTGAGGTAAAATATCTTCACTGGTGAAGGCATCCGTTCTGCTATGTATGCATTCTTGCTTTATACAGATACATCTAAAAAAACGAAAAAGAAACAAACTAGAACATTGTGCAAAATATATATTTAAGTCACTCATTGCAGAAAGAGATACTCAATTATATAGATAATTTATACATAGAGGAAAATATTTCAAATCTTCCTTTGTTGTAATCTTAATAGTTATGGCTGACAGGTAACCATCACTTCAGAATGAAATGCAAATATTATTATCTGTAAAATAGGTCTCAGTCCAGATCTTTTTTTATTCTAATGTAAGGATAAGATGCTTGTAGGCCATGTCAAGGGTTTGTTTCTACGTATTGACTCTCAAGTCGCCGACCCTAGCCTCCATCTACTCTTTTAAAGCTCCCCCAAATTCTTGAATTATTTTTTTCTGCAATGGATTTGATCTTTCTTATTATCTTTAAGCCATTTTCAATTAAATTAAAACAAGAACAAAGTTGAAATATTTCACACTTATGAATCTATATAGTTTCAGTTTCTGAAATAAGAGACAAAAATAATCTAGAACTCTTTCACTTTATTCCAGTAGTTTAGATGTACCTGTACCCGCTCTATCCTTCCCATGCCCGTACTTTGCATTGTGTGTTGGGAACAGACCTTTTCTTCCACTGTAATGACGTACAGACCAGTAATGTACTGCATACAGTGGATAAGTGAACACTCACTAGAAAACTGTCTGCTTTGTCCTGTCGGTCCTTAGAGACTTCTCTGTTTGGTCACATGTCACTACTTTTGTTTTTGGCTCACCTCTTCAGTCTAATTTGAGTAAAAGTGATGGATTGAGTGTGAGAACTGTTGCTTTGGCTCTATATGGGAAAGCCAAGCAGCACAAATCATCACCGCCGCTCGATGGAGTTGATTTCATTTCTGCATGGGCTTCTTTGGCTTATTTAGGGCTTCAAATGCCTTTTTTGTGCTATAGATGTTTTGAGGTTCGCTTTTTTAGTCTTTTTTTTTTATGTGCTTTTGGTCCTAATGGACTTGTGCTACAGCTCTTTCTTTGAGTGCAAATCGTTTTTGAAGGTGTCTGCTTGTGCTGCATGGGGCTGCACTGTTGAAATGCTATTTATAAAAATACTGCTTAAGCCACATTCATTTTAATACAAAAATGTGGAGCTTCTTCTTCTCTTTACAACACTTTCTAGCTCTACATGATTCCTTTTTTAAAATCTAGGTTAAGCCCTGGTTTGGATGTGATGCGTGGTGTCTTTGCTTGCTTGGTTTAAGGTCATTCTAGCTTCCGCTTGTCAGAAAATATGCATTGAAGCTGTGTGATTTAACATTTTCGTGCTGGACTAAACCCTGGCTATGGCTTTTATTGTCCAATCCCCTCCTCCCTTCGTTCTGTATCCCCGCTGTGTTTTCATGTGTACCATCCCTCCCTCCCTGTAGGCCAGTCAGAAGAAAGATCTGATGGCAGCAGCTCAGTTTCGGGGGCAGGTCCAGGTGAGTCTTCTGTTTTTGCAGAAAGTGAGAGAGTAGCATCGTAGGAGTGATGATTGGAAGCTATGGCGATGCATTATGGACACATCTGAACTTGGAGGATGTTTATAGCGGTGTAGTAACTCACCTGAAGCAGGATACAGTTTTTAATTAAGAGTTTTGTTGGAAAATTGTTGTTAACGACGGATTCTCTCCTTGTGTCACCGGGAAAAAAAAAATATATGTATATATATGGTGAAGGTTTTTGTGAAAAGTTGTTTTATCTACGATTCTTTTGCTGATGTCAATTATCTTATCAGGTCAAGAAAAGCTATGTACCATAGAGAATTTGTTCATTTTTTGTTCCAAGCTGCTTTTAACTCCTAAATGGGTTGGATTTTCAATTATTTCTTTAAATATGTTGGTCCAAACCATTAACACCCCCCCCGAATTTGACTTCATTGTGTGTAAATTTGCACATTTAGCAGTAAAGTTATTTCTTTTAAATGGATTTGACTGAGAACAAACTGAATTAGCTGAACATATTTGCTTTGCCAATAGTGACTTGTGAATGCGGGGCGTCTTACAGTTGTGAAATCTGAAGTTATTTTCAGAATTATCCAAAGATCCATCTCATTTAATTGCTCAATTGTAAAGTGATTTGATTTTTACTTGCTTGATAAAATTGCTCTCTATTTTACTCATTAAAACAAAAGGTGAGTAATGTGTGTTTTATAACAACACTTCGACATTTATACAGAGAAAGTTTGCGCCATACCTCACAAAATATCTGTGGTTTTTTTGAATCTTCAACACCATCCAGGACACATGCATCTCTGTGGCTCACAGTTAATAGGAGGTTTTATACCCACAAGACTGTATTTGGTTTCTGCTAAATGTCCTTCATTCTGGTGTTAAAATGATAAGTGGAGAAGTTATTCATATCCCCTGCTTCATTTAGCTCCTGCAAATAGTATATAGTTATGCAAAATATGTAAAGTAACAGGGACATCACAAAAATAAAATCAACATAAAAACCTTGGTGGCCATTTGTATTACAAGCAACAGTGGGAGGTTAAACTGCAAGTGAAATAGTGAACATTTTATAAGTATATCCAAATAATCCCACAGCTCTTTAGACTTTAATTTCTGCTCTTATGATGTAATATGACTCTAATATGACTATTAACAGGCATTTTAAGTCAAAATATTTTTGATTGTTATTTTGATTTTTTTTAAATAGAAAATTATTTATTTATATTATATCACTCATATCATAAAACTTTTAAAGATTGTCACATATTTTAAATATGCATGTTCCAAAATAGACATTACAGGGCGTCTTTTTTTATATCAAATGATTTTCTCCACGTTCTACAGGTTTGTAAACAAACCATCTTTCAGTAAAGACAGAATAAAGAATAATATCAGTAATAGATACTGGTTTGGAAAATTCCTTGTAATTAAATTTGAAACCTGGTTACTATTTATTCAAGGTGTGTGAATGAATTGTGTCCAGCTATACTGTTATGGTAACATATAAGGAGTTTCTTACATTGTCTCAACAGCCAGGCAGCCATCCACCCAGTGGCCTTATTTCCATGATTGTTTGCTCAGCGTCATAAATTTGTTGAACGAAGAAGTTGACAGACAAGCATTACAGAGATTGGAGCCTTTCTTGTAAATTTGATTGGTCACTGAAAACTTGAAAGCACTCATAGCTATGTTTAGATTGAGTGTGGTTGTGCATCGAGCTCTCTGCTGGCAGAGCAGTTTGGAGTACAAGTTGAAAATAATATCTTGTCTTGTTTCATCCCACCTCATCTATGACATTAACTTGGATTTCAACATCTTTAAATTGCACGCAAAAAAAATTGATTTGACTTTTATGAGATGTTTTTAGTTGCTTTTGCATTTTTTTCAGATAAAATAGCCCTGGAAGGAGTGGTGGTGCAGAGAGCAGAATGCAGACCTGCTGTGAGTGAAAGCTACATGAAATTAAAAAGGTCTGTTTTTCTTCTTACACACTGTAGGCTAATTCATTCAGCTAAACTTAGCATTGCAATGTTCTTCAATGTAACTTTTCTGAATGATTTAATCATCTGTTACAGGCTACAAATCGAAGAGTCTTCCAAACCAGCGAGGTTGTCCCAGCAGTTGTTGAAACCTGTCACAACCAACTACAAACCTGTAGCCAATCATGAAAACAATGTAAGGCTGGATTTTTCTTTACGTTTCACTAGGACTATACGCAACAATGAGATAATTTCAATGAGATAAAACCAAAACATAATATTGTGGACTTAAAGATTACATTTCTCTTTTCTGAGCAAATAATTGGCAGCATTTATATTATTTATATATTTTGCATCTATGTTTTGACGTTTTGAAAGTAAACATCTTGTAACTGAGCTTATTGTTTACTTTGCAGCGTGAATACGAGAGGAAAAAGAAGGAGGAGGGCAAGAGAGCGAGATCTGACAAACAGCAAGTGTTGGACATGTTATTCTCTGCATTTGAAAAGCACCAGTACTACAACATCAAAGACCTGGTGGATATCACCAAACAGCCTGTGGTAAGACTAGAGGGACCCCAGTTTCTGTTAGGAAAACTATGGAAACTGACAGTTTTCAAAAACTTCTTTTTCTTCATGAAGGCTTACGTGGAGGAGCTAAAGCAATTAAAATGTACACATTTGTTATGATTAACAGATTCCTATTTAGCTGCTATGTATATTTGGTGTTTTCGTTTTCTTTTCCCACAGACATATCTGAAGGAAATCCTGCGTGATATCGGCATCTACAACGTAAAGGGAACACACAAGAACACGTGGGAACTCAGGCCAGAGTACAGGCATTACCAAGGAGAGGAAAAAACAGATGAATAGTTGTTCACATATACAACTTTGGTTCCATAAGACAACTAGAGGGCTCACTTTGGAGACTTCTAAACTTCTTTTGATCACATTTGTACATGTAGATTATGTCATATTTGAGGGGGAATAACCCATGTAGGATGTGACGTGGAATAATCAAATCTTCTGCACTGGAGATTTTACTGATTTTAAGTGTTTTAAATAAGATTTGTACAATAAAGTTTGAGTGTGACTCATTTTATGTTTTGCCTGTGTGAGTCATTAACTTGTGTAGCTACATCTCAAAATTAGACTTTGTAAAAAAATTTACAATTTTGTGTAGATTACAGCCTGAACTGTTTCAAACTATGTAATCAAGGCTCCCAGCTAGAAACCCCAAATCCAGGGACTCAAGGTCAGTTTATTGTAAAAAAAGTTAAACTTCAACTGGTCGACTGCACTGTCAGCTTATGAGCGCAGCAACACTAATTAGTCAGACCCATCTTACATTAGTGATATTAAAGAGTCGGGCATCCTTTTGGTGAGACCCAGTATTCATTGACTTGTGGATCCTAAGTTGTCAAAACTGGGAGTCCAAGTCAGCCTTTTAATGAGCAAGTTTTATAAAATAACCCTGTTCAATTGGAGCACTTTTATAGAAAAATGCCAAGTGACATGAAGATGGGGCCGGGAGAGCTTACAGATAGCAAAACAAATGCAAAGCTACATTAGGCATCCATTGCACCCCCCCTTTAGATGTTAAAATGATTCCAGTTCTTTTAAAAATATGCCGTTACAGAACTCAAAGTATTAATTGCTTATGCAGGACTCCCAATTTGATTCAAGTTTCCTGTGAAATTAAATTTGTCAGTGAAGGAAACTTCTCTGTATAGATTTATAAAAGGGATTATTTTGTATCATTTCCAGAAAAACTCATTTACCTCCATACAATGCAGACCCAGCACTTTAATTTTATTTACACATTTTTGACATGAGAATGTTTCACCCTGTAATAAGTATAAGACACATTGGACTTTCTAAAAATAGTAACAATAGTAAACAGCTTCATGATCTCATATGACATTGATACCAACTAGAGTAAGGATCCTTCATTAGTCAAACATAAGAGGCAAAAAAGGCACAGCCTAATAATTTCAACCTTTTAGTTTAAGCACCTTGAAGCAGTAAACTGATGCTATAAGAAACTGGAATGTAGACAATTTAAGAATGAAACCATTGGAAAGATTTGTATAGTT
>JAUZNJ010010497.1:10696-30807 GCA_034780135.1 Jordanella pulchra
AAGCAGTAAACTGATGCTATAAGAAACTGGAATGTAGACAATTTAAGAATGAAACCATTGGAAAGATTTGTATAGTTTATTAAAAAGCAATTATGAAATGACAAAACTGGCCAACTTCAGGAAGATGAAACAAATTAAACACTGGTCAGATGATGGTGTAGACGAGTCTTCATTTCCTGCAAGATTTAATTTTTTCTTTTTTTTAGTATGGACAGCATTCGTTAATAATCAACATTTGAAGCCCAAGATATACAAAATGCTGTTTACTGAAGTTGAAGGACCCCAATATAGAGGACTTGTATCATGCCCAGCAGGTTTACTTGTTCTCCTCAATTTAGTCTGCCTACTGTTATATTTAGTAGTCAGAAAGCATGAGGAAGGCTCAGTTTAGCATCACTTTGCAAACCAAGAAGCCAATGAAGCCTGCTTCAGGTCTATCAGTGGATGCAAATCAAAGTCTCATGAGTCATTATTTACCTGTAGTTAGTCCATCAGGAACAATTCAATGGTTCCCCACCACAATTTTAGTTGGGTGTTACTGTACCTTTAAGACAAGAGTGGTTTGAAGACTTTAAACACATGTTCATAATCTATACACTGATTTTGGGTTGTTAGGTTTGTTCTCCCTTCTTCAATCTGAGACACCACTAAAGAGGTGCGCAGAAAGCGCAGGGACATTTTCTATTGCATCTGTACAAATTAAACCCAGGATATCCCACTGCAGAGAATCCAGGCTGTCAAAGATGCATTCAAAATGATCAAGGTTCATGATAAATATCCACACAAACTTACAGAAATGCATCGTCTTCTCAGACATCAGCCACTGCATTCATTTTGTTTAGACAAGTTGTGCTCCTTGATTAGTCTGCTTGAGCATTGTGGATCAGGAAAACACGCTCAGGCCAAAGATCATCCAATATCTGGTTCACAAAGGAGACCGTACAATAAAGTGGGAATAGCTGGAGGAAAATAAAACAACATTTTAAAATATATACACACACAAACAAAAACCATCTAAAGGGGTGGGGGTCGTTTACGAAGGGATATTAAAACTATGCATTAATAAACTAGTACAATATTAGAATAATTTAACCAAGTCAATTTGTAATAGGCTGAGATGGACAGTTTCTGAAATCAACTCTGCACGACTTATTTGAGAATCCTCAAAATGTGTTACTGTACCCTGAATCGTTTACATATACATCTCAATTAAGGTTGTTATAATGTTTATTCGTAGCTTATATATAATCCACTCTCTTGGACACAGGAAAGATCATGTTTAGTTCCAATACACGTGTGATCTTGTGTCTGTTCAAGCCATTCCAGCAATAACAGGAAAACAATGGAGACTACATATCAACTTGGGTTTTAAGAAAATAAAAAGAAAACACTGATGCAAGCCTACAACGTCTACATAGACTGGGATTAACATTAAGGTTCAACCAAAAGCAATTTCAAATGACCGAAAACACCAGTTAGCTCCAACAACATTAAGCTAGCTACTTTACACGTGGTACTTGGTCGATAAAAAAAAAATAAAAGTGAACCCTGTTGTCAAGAGTTTTCTTACTAGTCTGTATAACAGTGCAACAATACTCACCGTATAACCTACAGAGTGTAGCCTTAGCTCTATAATACAATGTACACTTCATCTTAGCTTATTCCAACAACTAACTACTAGAGAAAGGAAAGATTAGCGCTTAGCTCTCGGGTTTTATAGAGACGTGCTGGTGCTCGTTGTCGCCGCCTTGTGGTTGAAAAGGTAAAATTAACATTGTCGCCCCCTGGTGTTCACAGAAGGAAATGCCAGAAATAATAACTCAATCACTCAAGTCAAGTAGTTCTCAAACGATCTTTAACCGACTATATCTTACACATTTATTAGATTCTCAAAAATTTTAATCGAATTCGTGGTACGCGGCATTAGATCAACATTTATAGATTACTGTTGCTTTAAAACGCAAAAGCAGTTATATAAATCGTTGTAAATTGATGATGAAATAACATTTTTCAGGTGAAAACAAAAAGGTCGGGCAAAGGAAATGCTAAAACCAAATTTAGATCGCTAGGCACACATGCTTGCGCACGAGGCGCGCTCCCGCCTCCCTTGATGATCTTGATAGAGCGCATCACATGCTGCTTAATTGGACTCCACCAGCCAGAGAAAGTGGTCTCCCTGCAGCTTCCCGTGGATTTATGTGAAGGCATGTTGGCGCCCAGGACGACTTAAAAAAAAGGTAACATTTGTTTTGAATAATCTTTTTTTATGCTTCTCATCTTCTGAGCGAAAATAACCTTATAAAATACAATAATGGTCTTAAAATAGTCCAGCGGGAGAAACTGCATGTGGAACTGGTAGATTTGATTGAAATAATTAGCTCACGTCTAAATTGGGCTTTTGTTTTTTTTTTTTCCTTTTCTTTCCAAAGCGGTACAGACCAGAGAAGGAGCCCAGTTATGTTCAGAGCTGTGTTCGGGAACAAGAAAGAAGGAGGTAAAAAAGGAGACAAAAAGATCCAGAAAAATGCAGGTAAGAATAAAACTACTGATATAATAAAAATTAAAGAAACACTTATCGTATCTACAATTTTTTTTTGGTATTTGCCAGTCTTTTATTCTGTGTGATTTTCAAGCCGTCTCTATAGAAATAATGAAACGTATAACATTTTATTTGCTGATAATATTCAGGTTCTCTTTTCCCGGGTGATGTAAGTGGAGCCATTTCAATTAGCCCAATTCATCAGTGTGTTCCAGCCCTTCACACAGTGTCCCGCTGCTTTTATTTTTAAGTGTGTCAGTCAAAGTTGGACTGAGCAAACATCATGACCTACTAAACAAGATTCAAAGGAATTAGTGGGATACACAGAAAGGAGATAAAATTCACCCGCAGATTTGCAATAGATGCTGTGTTGAACTGTCAGTGAATTAACAGCTAACATATTTGGTAAGCTCTTGATGCCCTATGTATTTTTCAGAGGGTGAACTTGTCAACTTGCAGCAGTACAGAGAAGATTTCAGCTTGCACAGTGAAGATACATGAACATAAGTAGAGCTCAGTATTAGAGCAACCATGTTGCTTATTAATATTTAATAAAGCGCTGCACTGGGAAGCAAAGAACAGAGAGGAGGACAGAGAACTGTGTCAGTCCCATTAAAATCAAATGGTGTGTTTATACTACACTGACATGATTTCATCTTATCTTGTTTTTAAAGCTCTTGTAGATTTACAGTAGGTTATTTATAGCATGTCTCTCCAGTTTGCACTTCATAGTAACTGTAAACTGTGGTTTATTAGAGGTGGATGTTCTATACTAACATCATTCTAATATTTTATTTCTGAATTGCAATAAGTACTCAGTTTGATGCATGATGTCTTATTGAAGAGTCATAACCACTTTTAGAGGCTTCAGTTGCAATAGATATGCAAATATTACTGTTGTGAACTGATACATGAAGCAGTGGCGGTTCTAGTCAAAAATTTATTACGGGGGCCAGGCGTTTTCACAGAGCAAAAGAATAACAAACACATGCAAAAAGCAGTAGAGCAAGAGAACATTATTTGGTATATTAAGCGAACCATAGAGACTCCTGACTAATTTCTAAATAATTGTAAAGTAAATTATAAAGATGAAATATTACGTTGTTCCAAGGGATGAATCACTTATAGTTTTGTCTGTCAGTTTTTATGGTTATAAGAAATGTATTTAGTCTTAAACAGTAAAGATTAATCTAAAAAAGCGAATATTTCTTTAAATGAGTGCATTTTCTTTTAATTTGAGCAGGCAAATATGATCGGCCAAAGGAATGAGCATTTTACTCTTAAAACAAAATTATCAGATTTTAAGAAGTTATAATAAGATAAAGAATTTGTTCCTTTTTTTTTATTACTTTAAACATAAATCATCCGCAAATTGTCTTTAAATCAAGGGAAAATACACTTCAAGAAAAATCGATTGTCCTTTATTTAAATGTTTGCAGGACAGGGGGCAAAACATTGGGCCAAGACCAGATTTAAAGGGGCACCAGCCCCTTTTTGCCCCTGCCTAGAACCATTCATGATGTGAAGCATATGGCCTATTAAATTCTCTCTCAAATAGAGGTTGCCAACTTTACATCAACCCCCCCCCATCCCCTGAGGTTATATGTGTCCTGGTTCGTGGTCAAAGTTGTGTTTAATCAACATTTTTTCCATCTATTTCTTCCAGGTGTTGAGGTTAACATGCCCAGCATCCAGCCAAGAGGCAGCGGCCAGCGTGCCACACACCACCACGCCCACAATGCCAGCCAACTAAATAGGAAGAGGCTTACTAGAGTCGTGTCCATTTCTCTACCTTCCTCTCCGCTTCTCCCCCGCCAGGCCGACATAGTTTCCTCCCAGTCATGCGTCAAGTTCCCAGGTGGGTTACTTTGAAATAATCAACTCGCAGTGATGTCTCAGTGACACGGAGCTGTGTGTGAGGGATTAGCTGCAGAGGGAGCGAGGTGCGCCTGCATGGCTTTGCTTCGATTAGCAGAGCTTCTGTGCGTTCAGTTGTTCCATATATGTGACAGTGCATACAGACGGTTTCCTCAGGGCCCCTGAAAAAAAAAACAAAAAACAAGAGACAGATTGTCAGAGTTAATAATTCAGGGAAACAACTGAAGGCAATGTCCCCCAATTAGGTTGTTCAATGTCAGGATGTTTTTATTATTTAGGATCTATACACCATATAAACTGGGAAATCGTGAGCGGAGATAAAGTAAATACAGTTTCTGCGACAGTTTGCTTAAGATCACATGAGTTTTATGTAATGCTGGAGGTAGTTTTTAAAACTATAATGGATGGCGTCGAAATAGGGCCAATGAGTTTTCAGTCTTTTCTATTTTTTTCTATTTCTCTTAAAAGTAGGGCTTTTAAGTAGGGCTGGAGCGATTCATTGGATCAGTTGTGATTATTGAAATTTTATTCAATTTATTTGAAATTGTATTGAATAATTAAGTGGAGTCTACAGACTCTAAAGCAAGATAATGACGGAATAAGCTGCTGAGAGGAGTAACTGCTCCAAGAATGTACTTTAAGAGAAATATTCCCTGTCTGTAGGTTTGATATAACTTGGGGTGCACTGATTGATCGGCCTCAAGCTTAGATACTTAGATGTGAAACAAACTTTTCCACAGATCTTCTCTCCCTCTACAAAGGTCTGAAAATAATGCTATAAACTTTGAATTATATTTGAGATCAGTATCTTTAGAAGTTTTCATTGTTTCACTGATTGATGTCTTTCATTAAGATAACATTGGAATATTTAAAGGGTTTGGGGATTTTATAACAACTGATTGTGTTAGTTATTGAAAAGAATCCATATCGTTAAAAATCATAATCGGCATGTCAAGCTTTTTAAAGATCAGGATTCGGTGATCCGTCAGAAACCTGCAATCGGTGCACCCCTAATTCTAATCAAAACTCCTCAATAGGTGCAGTTTTAGCTTCAATTTGTTTTGCTGTATGACAAATCTCCCTATGTAGCACCACTTGGTTTCTAATTATTAATCCTTTTATCAAAAACTGGTAAACAAATAAATCCATTAGCAAAATGATCTTTGTCTATCTGCCACTTTCACCTTGTTTCTTAATTGCAAAGTTTCAGGCATTGAATCAAGTTTAGTTTACATGTTATTACTATTATTACTCTCTTTAAAATGTACAACAAATGTAAAAACATTTATCTCTATTTTCTAAGCATTTTCTTCTTTAGTTTTTTGTTACTGTTCATTTACTAAAATTATTTAATTTTAGATTAACTAATGAACTGTAAGTGGAAAAAGTTTTATAAAAAAAACAACAAAACTTTTAATAATGGTAGAGATATGTAGCATCATTAACCCTACCATATGTTTGTGATTTCTGGAAACGTTGGTTTTATTTAAGCATTAAACAGAACCATTCATGACTATAAATCCGACTGCTTTTTCTTATAAAACTCTAATGTAATTGATTAAAGGATGATCGTACACTCTTTTTTTAAAAGTTAAAATAAGAGCCTATTCCATTGCTTGTTCAAGCTAGACTCCCCTCTTTGCCTCCTCTAACATTATAGCCATTCTGTCTGCAACGCAAAATCAGGAGATGAAAGAAGGCTCAAAGTAAAGGAGCTGAGACAGCAAGTACTTAAGAAAAGAGTCCTGCTTGCACACTTCTACCATGCTTATTAGAGCAGCATTTCTAAACCTCTGCATCTGTCCTCTGTCGGATAAATTATGAGGGTTCATTTTTTTCTCAAACAAACAGTTTAAAGATCTTTAGGAAGTGCATCCTAGCTTAAAAGTTTTCTCCAAAGAGCTCCTGTCTTGCAGCTGGATCTAAGCAACCAGATAGATGTCCTTTTTCACAAACTTCAAAAAAGAGGAAAATTATCTCACATTGCACAAGTACAAAACAAAAATTGAAATGTGAATGTGTTTCTTTTGTAAATGGAGAGAATTCTATCATGTTTAAGACTTGTCTCGTTGAATATAAAGGTTTCAGGGGTGTTTTATATTATGAGAAACAGTAGGGGGCAGTATCATTCAGAAAGTGGCGCCAGCCATTCAGAAAAAAAAGCAGTCCTATTACATTTCATTGCATGCATCCTTGCCGCAGCCAGAGCAAGTAAGGAAAATTACAGCGAGTTATCATCCGTAACTCTCCGATCCTTTGGTGGTCATGTGCTGTTGAATATGACACAGTGTGTTACTCTGCAGAGTTTGTATTTTTTATTTATTTATTTTTTTTAGTTTATTAACAAACAGGATTCAAACGGTTGCTTCCCCTTGAGAATACAAAACTAGCACACTCCTGTTTGCAAATGCCCCATCTCCTCTCCAGGATAACCTGCTTGCAGCAACCCTGAGATGCTGATGCATAATTTGAGACACACCCACACATGAGAGCGCCCTGATTCCACTACCACACACACATGCACAGAGCAGAGGCATACATTTCTCCTAGATAAACACTCACTATCCTATCAATAATGTTTGCATGCGTGGTCTGCACTCTGTACATTCTGCTGTTTGCTCCTGGGACACAATTCAAAATTCTGCACCACAGATCTCATCTTTGGAAGCTTAATTCCCCCCCCCCCTCTCTCACTTTCTTTCATCCCTCCCTTTCTCCACCCTCCAATCCCTGCCTCCCACCCTGGCTTGCTCTTCCTCCCTCTCCCTCCTGCCTCTCTACCGTGGCCAAAGGACGAGCAAGGAAGCCGGGGTATGTGGATGGCTCTTCCAATGCGAGAGAACCCCTCGTCTTTGCCTCCTGCCGTGGAAAGACAGACCACAGAGGTGAGAACAGGAGCGCATGGGCGTGTTTAGCGTTGTGTCCGTTTTTTTTTCCTCAGGTACTGATCAAAGAAGCTGAGTAAGAATCTAAGTGTGACTGAGGTAGAGGAATGAATGAGGTGAAACAGGTAAAAAAGTGAATGTTTGTATGTTAATTACTCCCTGAATGCTGAAGGATAAGTTTTTTCCCTCTGAAGGTCTGTGTAAGGTAAATGGTGTCTTTGTAGTTTAAAGTAACAATCTGCTTTATCTTCTAAGCGCTTACTAAATGTTGTTTGAGTAGATTTGGTTGCATCAAAGCTATCATGGGGTAAAAATACACCTCCTCAAGCTTTATCTCCCTGTGTTTTTGACCACAGGGTTACCCTTAGGCTAAGCAGATTTCATGAGGCATCTTCCCTTCCCAGTTGCCAGGCACCTCTCAGCTTCCCGTTTCCATTGGCAACTGCCAGGTGGTTTGATGAATAGTACTGGACACGCAGCAATGTCCTCATGTTGCAGCTAATTGGACTTTGCTAACTAAAAGCAAACTTTTCCTCCCTGTTCACCTTTTTGAAGCACACATATTTCCCCAACGTGTTCTGCAGGTTGTTAGTGTGAAAAGAGTGCTTACAGCTGTTGTCTGTGCTACAACAGAGATGGTAACACTCACCTCTAAAAATCAGCCTTAGTTCTTCCAGTGCTGGTCTTGTGTTTTGCACATTCTGTTTTTAATAAAAAAAAGGAATGCGATGTAGGATGTTGAAAAGGACAACAGAAGGAGAAAAAAAAAACGGTGGAGGGAGTGAGGAATGAATGTGATGTCTTAACCGAAAGATGTTTGTGAGGAGGAGGGAACTGTTCCTGTAATCCGTGATGTCCCGTCATCGTGTTTTTTTTTTTTTATGCCTACTCAGTATTCATGTTACTCAGCTGAGATCAGTGCATACATATGGCATGATGATGTAGGAATGTAATGGTGGGCACAGAGACTGGAAAAAAAAATAGTGTTCCAGCCTTCCTCTGCTGAGGTGAGCAAACACCTCCGATTAACCAGGGTCAACGTGTGAGAGAGTCTCCAGCAGTGATGAATGAATGCAGCACATGGCCCCCATGTCAGCCCAGTTTCTCCTGAATTAAGGGTTTAGACGAGAGCCGGGCCCTCTACTGAGTACATTGAAATTCACAACCCGTCTAGTGACAGAGAGCACCTGGCAGGCGTATGCACAGGGAATCTCGCAGCCTCGCAACAATCTCTCGCTGCTGCCACATCCGGGGCCAGACTGGAGGGATACTGTGTGTATTCTCATAACTGGTGCAGCTGGGGGTCCTGCTAACTTATGGATAGATACATTGAGAAACCTCATGAGAAAAACATGAGCTCTTGTTTTTCTTTTCTTACGTTCTCCCAATTCTAAGTTATGAACTATGTGTTGTTTTTTTTGTGTCTTTATCAGACCTCCACGTGGAGCCGCACCTCGGCTCCTCCCTTTCTACCCAGGAACTGATGACCAGATTATGCTTCTTATTGGGCGAAGCAACGGCCAGCACTGCTAGCTCTCCAATGGAGGACAGGAGGGAAAAGAAGGTGGGATGTATATTGATTTACAGCCCTCTGAGGCCACAAAGCAGAAAAAATATATATATTTTTTTGGTTTTGTTTTTTTGGGGGGTCGTTAACAATAAACTCTAGATTAGATTTTTTTTCATCAGCATCCACAGAGCTCAGTTTTTCTCCCTTCAAACCGACAGGTTTTAAGTCCTCTGTGAGTCTCTTTGCCTTTGCCTTGCTCAGCCTTGGCCCATTTTCTCAGCCTCATTCCACCACCTGAGCTCCAGATTCAGTCAGCTTTACAGAGATAGCATGGTTCATGTGAGGAATGTGGGTTGTCCTGGCTAAGATAGATGAGGCTATGGTATAATGGGAATAAGAAGGAGCTGTTTAAAATCCAACGTCTTAAAACTCCCAACAGCTTCTGCGTTGCAAAAACATTACATCAGTAATGAAGAGGCTATAAATGCATGTTAAAGTTCCTTCTAATTTTTCTATCATAAACATTAAAAGCTTAAATATTTAACATGATATTTTCTATGAGCACTGAAATGTCTGACCTACATTTGAAATGATGGAAGGAAGACTGGCTACTGCTTAAAGTACAACTCACTTTGCCTTATAGTCTTACTTTTGCCCACATATAATGTTTGAAAAATGCTGCCTGGAAGGTGATGCCCAGAGGACCACAGGATGTTCTGGGCAAAACGTTTCCTCTGCCTTAACGTTCAAACATTTTTGCAACTTTTTCAGTAAAAGTCTTAGTGTAGTACTGTGCATTTTTAATATGTGCTGGGATATAAATTTGCAAAAACATGCAGAAATAAATGTTTTCTGGCTCTGACTAGGTTTTATTTGAAAGGCAGACATTTTGGTTTTCCTAAATCAAACTAACTTTTGTCTATTTTGTGTTTCAATCCAGAGTTTTATTCCCATTTTCATGTTCAAATTAGATACATATTTTTATACTGAATTGATTTCCTCAAGACAAAGGTTTTCTCTTTTAAGTCCAATGCTGATATGCTGCAGGTTTTTAAATAGAAAAGCTGCAATTCTAGGATGTGCATAAAGGACAGGCAGACAGACAGATGGATGGATGCAACATAAAGAGAATGAGTCTGAAATATTGACATAAATTTCTGTTGTCCTTTTCCATATTTTTCCAGATGTAAACATAAGATAAATAAAAAATTTGGAATCTAGTGACAGAGTAGGATGTACTTAAAATGTTACTCATTCTGTGTCAGCTGTGTTGTATTCATTTTAATGCTGAATTTCTTCTTTTATTCCATCTACTTTTTAGAGTGACGCCTCTGTCCAAGGGGGGAGTCCCAGCTCCACTCTTACCTGTAGCACCACCTCCCCTTGTACAGAGAGCCCCACATCCACCCTGAGCACCAGTGCTGGAGGCCAGTCCCTACCCCAGCCTTTACCCTCATCCTCTCCTCACCGTGGCTCTGGTACCAGCCCCTGTGGGACCCTCTCCAGCCCTGCACACAGCCCTGCGCCCTGTCCTAATTCTGGACTCATCTCTGTAAGCAGTCCTGGGCCTCCATCTCAGAGCCCCACCTCAACCTTAGAGAGCAAGGATAGTGGTATTATAGGTGAGTATGACTGGATGTTAGATGACGTTCTCCCACTTTGTGATTTTTTTTTACGCTGAAGCATGTCCCATACAGAACTGTAAGCAAAAGAGTAAACACAGTCAGCTGAAACATTATCATTGACCTAAATAATATTAGGGTTGCCTGTTTTTATTTTTTTTCTCTTGAAATTCCTTTTTAAAGCCAGAGGAAGTTGTTTGAAACATAATTTGGATTTCAATCTTCAAACATGCACCCTAACCTCACATTCAGTTTTTCTGAGCTGCTTGTGCCACTTCGGCCTTAAGGCTTCAGCTCCCTGCTGTCAAAACTGGGACACTGCTGTCTTTGTTGCGTGTGGGTCTGATTCTCTCAAAATAGGACACTTTTTTGCTCCTTAAATAGAGTTTATATTTATAGTTGATTACAAAAGACACATCAAGTGCAGCAAAGTCCTGCCGATCAAAGAGGTCATGTCTCCTGTTTCTCTCTGTCGATTGAGCAAATGTGTGTTGTTCAGAAGTTAGTCTCTGTTTTACATTTTCAAAAAAGGTTTTCAAATTTCCCCTGTCCATTGATTGTACATCTTTAAACAGTGGTTTATTCCCCCGTTTCAGCAACCATCACAAGTTCCTCTGAGAACGAGGAACGCAGCACTTCCAGCGATGTTCTGACAAAGGAGGAGGGCCCAGGGGGCAGCAATAGCATCATGGTCCAGGCAAGCGACGAACACCATCCTGGGCAAACCAGAGACAATCTGACTGCCCCACAACTTGAGGCCTTACCCAGAACTGAGATCATGGAGCCCAGGACTCCACCAGCACCAAAAAGACCCCTCCCACAGCACCACATTCAAGGCCCCTCTTCACTCGTGATGCCCCGGCCAAATTCAGTGGCAGGTAGAGTTTCTTTATTGTTATTTAGGAAGATGGCAGATGTCGCTAAGATTAAAGAGAAAAAAAACAACATTTCTGCACCATAGAGCTCATGAGTTAACATGAATTTCTAATCAAGGAGCAGAGACTTTAGGAAAGCTGAAAATAGTCCTGAGCATAACTCTTCTTTATGCCGTTTTTATGCAATTTCCAACCTCGGCTCTTGTAAACCTTAAACAAATGAGACATAATTAGTGAGAAAGTGAATGAGTTGCCAAAGCTTCCATTATACAGAACATGAAGTAGGCTAATGAGAGCATAAATGTAACAGCTGTGACCTGGGTGATTAATTAATGGAGTGATTAATTTGGTGTCAATGGCGAAGTGATTGAATCGATTGTTGATTCGATACACTATAAAGGCGTAATCCACCAGATCTCAGTGATGCACGGCGGCTCCATTTGTGCTCTACTTACCAGAGGTAATGCTCAGCGAGCAGCACCAGTTAGAAGTCCTGCGAGGCCTCCAGTTGTCATAAAAGTATCGCCGCCCCTCCCCTTTTCCTCCACAGTCACGATCCATTGCTGGTGCACGAAGCTCTTTTTTTCCCTTAGATGTCAGTTCATTTGTGGTAAAAGAAAAAGGAGAGGTTCCCTAAGGAGCGGATTCACAGTAAAGCCTGCCAGTTTCTTTCTGTCAGCTGGTGCTTTCATTTAGCCTCTTGATGAAATTTGGAATAAAGATGAACCAAACCGCTTGCACAGTGGCAGCAACAATCCATTTTCACATTCATTTCCAATCCAAACACATGAAGCTTAAGGCAAATTATGACAAACAACTTAATATCACACTGAATTCTTACTTACAGCATGATGAGAAATGTTGTAATATGGCAGAAATATTCTTGATAGAAAATGGGCCCTCATGAACTATAAAAAGAGAACTTCAGACAAATGTCTGAATCATTTTATCTCATTTAGGATGCTACTTTGTAATAAAACTAAAACATAAATTAAAAACGGTGCTTGTTTCAGAGTTCGTGTTTGTTTCTTTTCAGTGCCGGCCCATGATTGGAAGGCTAAAGGGTCGCATGTTCTCATTGTTCTGCTCATAATCTCAAATCATCTTTTAATAAAGGCCTGCTCTCACACCTTGGCATCACAGTCACACAAAAGATTACCAAAAAGGAAGTTTTTATGTTGTCTATTCACATACACAGCATGAGGCAGTATTGAAATGAATGGAGAGAAAGAGAGATGCAAACTCAGGATGAGGTTAGTTAGAGTTCCCAACCTTTATTGTTCCAGAGTACAGTAAACCTAATGTATAAACATTAAAATCTATATTAAGATCTGTTTGTTTCCTCAGATGATAGCCTTTTACTTTTTCTTTTTTTATGATCAGCTCCGTTTAGCTAGACCGAAGCATAACAGTGGTAAATGTAACATAACTGAATTTGAATTTTAATGGTTTCTAAATAACTGGAAACTAATTTGATCTATTTATCTTGTAAAGGGATAGCTGCTTGGAGTTGATGGCGTGTAAATTACATGAATAAATCATCATGCTTTAAATTTTCTTGCAAAATTACTCTGCAATATGATTTTTCATTTTTCTTTATGTTTGGCAAATTTACTGCTTTGCAACTTAAACTCGAGGTATGCAAGACTACTGTTAAGATTTAACTATGTATTAAGGTGACACAATCAATTTGAGTCCAGTGTATTCGCCTGCTTTGCAAATTGCATAGGTCAGGATGTTTCTTTATTATTATTATTATTATTATTTGTAAAACTGAAGAACTTGGGATTCAAACTGCAGCTCATGTTGTTACAAACAGTACAGATTAAAGCAGAAAATGAATTTATTGACAGAAGTTTAACCCATAGCTACTTTTAAAGCTCTAGTAAACATTGTTTCTGTGTGACCTGTCTGAATCCTTTGCTCTTGTAGTAAGGTCTTCTAATGGGAAAGAAATATAACAAAGTAAAATCTTCCCTCTGATGTCCTTTAAAAGAGCAACAACTGCTATAGAGGTTAAGATTTTAATTGGCCAGCTCCAACTGTGCCCTTTTCTCAGATTATGTTACCTTCAGACTCTGTAACACTATTTGTTTTCACTTCTTTCCAGTCTTTTTGCTGACCTTGCTTAGAACTGGCGATTACCAATTCTACAAGACCGTAAAAATCCGAACTCAGATTTGAGAACTGCATCACATCCAACTAATTAGGGAGAAATCATTGAGCTTTTTCTGCTGCCATATGCTGTGATCATGTTAAGTATTGTAAGCTAGATAGGCTGATCACCTTGCTTCCTTTCTTTGTGTTATTAGATCGTTCAAGCAATCCAATAACATGTTGAAACATTTGTTGATCAGTGCTTTGATTTTGACTTATGTAGATAAAAACAACTAAGGCAAGTGTAGAGATTAGGTTGTGACTATTAGTACGCGCTTTTGTGCAAATATGTGTGTTGTTTTTTAAACTTAGGGTTTGTAAGGACCTCTGACTGTTCAGCCTTTAAATTTGACTGTAGAGGATGCTTTCTATTGGTTTTCTTAACTGACTTAATTTGGGTATTTTGTGCATCTGCTCTGTAGGCTCAAACCCACAGGTGGTCATATTACATAGCATGCATGTCCAGTGTGAGGGATTGGTAAACGACAGAATGCATTTAGCTATTGTATCATATCGCCAGATGCTTGTTAAGAAGAAATTTCTGCAAAGTTCAACATTTTAAGGAACCAGCTGGGTTTCAATAGATAGAAAGTATTTAGTAATTTGGAATGATAAACAGAACTTAACTGCACTGTTTCCTGCTTATTTCCTTTAAGAAAGTTCAGATTTAAATCAGTAGCATTTCCATTATCATCAACATTAAGCTTTGCACATTGTAATTCTGAAAAGGATGTGACTAAACACTGCAACTTTGAAAAGAAAATGCATGTTTTTCAATACAAAGTTTTTACACTTTGATGGGGAGGCTATTTTGGTCTTATCAAAATTATTAGATTTTGCAAAACTGAGTAGAAACACTTTTTTGCAGTCAGTCGGCAGCTGGACCTTACTGCCTTGTTAAAAGACAAAGTAGATGGAAAGTAGTTGGAGGATGATGAGGAGACTGAATATATTTACATTTAGTTCACGAAGATGAGCGCAATGAGCACTAGTGCTGTGGCTGAAATCTGGACTTACAGTACCTCATGTGTTTTTCCATCTGCCGCTACCATGTTGCTTTCGGAAGTTGTCGCATGAACAAAGTATACAGATGCTGTTTTAATTGTATTTCTTATTGAATGGGAACACAGTAGTTGTGTTAAAAAATGCATTATTGAAATAAGCAGAATATTGACATTGCTTTGCACATCTTTGCAATACAAACCCAGCTTATGGCACGGATTTTGAACATGAATATAATTGGATTGTATTGTCTTTATGTTTCCTACAGCTCTGGTGATGTTATCCATACAGCATATTTGTTGTATAAACAGAGATGTTATATAAGTGGAGCAAACACCAGCAACATTTAGGACTAGATGTCAAGGGAATATTGTTATTTCAAACAATGTTATTATATTTTGCTGTTTTTGTCTTTATAGGATATTACAGGAAGTTTAACAAGCATCATTTAGCAAGGAAATCTTGCTTGCAGTTAGCTGCAGTAGTTATGTTAGTCATAGTGGGCAGTAGTTTAAAAAATGCTTTTAAAAAAATGTTAAAGTTTTCTAATGGTACTGCCACCTGTGGCCAAAACATAGAACTGCAGCACCCTTGTTATGTACGGTAGCTTGTGCTTGTTCTTAACAAGTCTTTTTTTGTTTGTTTTTTACTTTTTCATATTACCTGGAATTGGTTTCTGATTTGAACTGGATGCTGGTTGTATCACAGTATCCACAAAATCCCTCTTTGCTTTGGTTGCTTTACATGGACACGCTTGACGTCAGGTCCACCAAACAGCGCGTGAACTTCTGACTCAAAGTAAATCAAGCAAAATAGGCTTCAGGCTTATAGATGCATCACTGCTAAACCACTGAGGTGTCAGTAAAAAAAGTGGCTATTTTAAGGATATTTTTCAGTAAAATTTTACATTATGTTCTTTAAGATTGATGAAGCTGTTTTACTTGCTACACCACGTTTATATTTGGAGTAAAATTTCCAATCAAAACTTTGTCTTTTGTGAGTGAAGAAAAAGTCTGGTAGCTGTCATTTAGCCAGCTGACTGGTACTACTCCTTAGTAGATGGGGAATGGAAAGTGCTGGATTATTAAATCAAAAAGGTTTTATCTTCAGCACTTTCTCTGGCATCTCATTAAAATGACTTCAAATTGTAGGGCATGGTTATAGGAGAAAGAAAGTGGGATTTGGAAACTCTAACTTGTCAGGATATTCTGAAAATATCTTATAAAAAAGTGAGGAAAAAACCCTTTTAAACAAGCCACATCTTCTTTGTTTCTTTAAAGTAGAAAAGCTTAACTTGGCCTGTCTTTGGATGACGTTGACCCCTCTAAGATACTGGGGGCTTGTTGGGGTCTGAACAGCTAATCTTTAAAAGTGTTGAAGGATCAACAAGACTTCAGGGGCAATCAGCTAAACAGTCATCAGGTGCAAGGATGAAGGTGGGCAGTGAGTGTGGGATAGTTTGGATCGTGAACGGGTGGAAGGATGAGTTGTTCTGGTGTCTCTGTGTCAAACTGGCTGAAAACATGTTTTTACTCATTCCCTGCATTGTTGGTTCTCTCAGACATTTGGCCTGGCTGTCTTTAGCCAGTAATCTCTTTCTCTCTCTCATCCCACTCTACACCTCCTTCACACTGTTTTTCTGCAGACTGTGCTCCGTCCTCTCACTGTGGATGTTCTTTCAAGCTGCAATTCTCCACTCTCATTTGTAACTGCATGCATGTGCCATGTCCTAAAAGCTTTCTCCGACATGTTGGAGGAATTTTCAGTTTTTTCTTTATTTTATTTTACCTTTCCACTGCATATTTCTTGCACCACACTGATCTGGTTATATTAATATATTTTTATCATAGGGATCTCAAACAGTTTTATCCTTTTTTTACATAAAAGAGGCCCACGTTGTCCACAGAACAGGTTTTATGCTTTCTTAACAGCCCAGCAAATTATAATATTCATAGGCCTTCAAACACAGTCTCTCACAGTAACACTGCTGCTTCTGGAGGATGATTGACTCAAAGGGCTAGCAGATGTATCAAGGAAAAAAAAGATGGTAGAAGTGTGGGTTGAGAGATCTACAGTAATTTAATAAATCTTTGTGCTTGTTTCTCACTGTGTGAAATATAGAAGAAATTAGAAATATTTTTTTCACTAAAAAGTAGTAACATTATTTTTTTTATTGGTAGGACTATCAGTACACAGTCAGATGATTAAAGACTTGGAGATATCGATGGTAAAAAAAAAAAAAGGGGGGGGGGGTATTTTGTATCACTTGTTTGTCCGTATTTATAGTATTTTAGAGTGCAAGATTATTCCCATGAGGGTAAAGATAGCTGTAAGATCTCCTTTCCACACACGAACACTGTTGTCTTGCTATATGTAGTGAGGACCACGTGTGGACTCCCATTGATTTCCAGTCATTTTTAACCTTTTTAATGCCCTAACTGTAAAAATAACATTAAACATAACCATTACCAGTGCATACCTCACCCTAAACCAACTGACACTTTAGCCCTAAACCCAACCATTATTGACATACCTTGTAAGGACTGTCCTCACTTTGTAAAAACGTCCTCACTCCAAAGGATAAAACTGAAACAGGTCCTCATTCTTATTCTAAAATAGGAGTATATATTATGTGCAGCTATCATTATGGGGGATTTCCATTAACTTCAATTCATTTTGCATTCATCTCTATTGTCTAACCCAGATTCTTACCCTTAACCTTAACTTTTACCAACACATACCTAAACTCAGTTTGCACTGTAAGCTGATCATGAGCTATTTTGCATAAAAGTATGTGCAAAGCTGGAAGATATCTACCCTAAAAGACCTAGAGCAGCATTATATATTTCTAGAAGGTATTCACTCAGAGAACTGTATACAAATCAACATCAACAATTTGAAACCAAAGTGTCCTTTTCCTTTACTTTCATAATTCTACACTAGAGTTGGTGGATGTGGGCTTAAAATCTTACAATATTTTATCATACTGTCCTGATAACGATGAAAGTAATAATGAAAAAGTCTTCAAAGTCTTCTCACTCTTTTACAGTCTTTCTCTGTATGGCTGAGACTGCATGTATTAGCAATCATAGCCCCACATTCACAATTTCTAGTTTAAGAAATATACACATTTTAAATATACTTCTTTAGGACACCAGTTATATAAAGACATTTAATTTATATCACTAAAATTCCCATAGTAACTCACTTAATGTTCTTCAAATTTGCAAATGTCTCAATGGAAATATATGAAAGAAAAATAAGAAAAATGGTAAGATTCTGAAAATCCACCTACTTTTTATTTTTAGGGAGTTTTTAATCATAAATTATTCCAATTTCTCATACAGACAATAAATCAAAGTTCGTATGACTAAAAATGTATAATGATAACAATTTCAGGTTTCTGCTTGTAAAGTGACAAACAAGAGATATTAATATCACTGCAAGTTTTTTAGAAGTTAAACATTTCAAAAGAAGCCAGATGAAGAAAACGACTTACATCCCAGTAAGCAGAAATAGTTGATCGTGCATTGGATGTGATCTGGTTAGCTGGTTCTCTGCCACGCTTGGATTCATAAACCGCTTGGATTAAATACAGAGAGAGGGGGAACTACAAACTGATTAAACTAGAGCAGAGCTTCTTCACTGTTTTCCCTGTTGGCTAAAGTGATAAACAAGCAACTAAACCATAAACTTCACATATTTTCTGGAGCATTGAAATGTTTTTTGTTTTTGTTTTTTTACATCAAGAGCATACACCTTCCATCTTATTTTATTATTTTTTGTATTTATTTATGATTTGTATTTCAAAGCATAGACTGATTAAATAAAAATAATTTTGTAATGTAAAGGTATATCTGTCAAATGATGGACCATCTCCCTCTGTTTGTGTGTTTGATATAATGTGAGCAGGTGGAGCTTCTGTGTGGCTTTAGCTGCACGTCCATGGAAGGATCTATGAGAATTGCTGTTCACAAAAGAAAAAAATAACTGATTTTTCTTCAAAGACTAAACTAACATTGTTGCAAAAGTAAACTTGGACACCTTCGGACTATTTGGCGAGTGTTCAGTTTGCTGCTGTCACTGTTTTCTTGCAATGAGTGATTTATCCTCCTTTCCATTAATTTCTCAAGCATGACCCTAATCCTAATCGTTAAGGGTTCATACCCAACTCTAACCTAAACTCACTTCCTATCTTAGTCCTAAACGTGACCCCTGACTCTAAAATGGAAATTCCTCTTGTGGGGTCCCACATTGGGGCATTGGGGCCCCACAAGGAGCAGTCGGTCCCCACAAAGTGCTATTTTTCCAGAAAATGGGCCCCACAATGTTTGAAACAAGAGCAAACACAGACACACATGATTGGGAGCTTTGAACAAGATTCTTCATAGAAAAGATCACTGACATCTACAGAAACTGAACCTAATAAACTTTGTGATAAAAATGTTTTTACTTCATTTTTCCTTTTGGCTAATCTCACAGCCATGGTGTCAACATGTTATATTCCTTACCAACCTTTTAAATGTTGTCTAGTATTTGGTATGTTTTTATGCAACCAAACTAGGTATTGCAAAGTAGCTTATGTTATAAATGTTGAAGAACAGTGTATTTATTCATTTTTAATAAACTGTCTCTATAGAAATAACCCCATAAAGTAAACAGTGGAGTCTTGGGCTAAAAATCTTCACTAATAAGAGGCATAAATCCACAAGCAGCCACCTGGGGGAATGTCCTGAGTTTATGACATCTGCTTTGTTCTGGAAGCAGCGACTCCTCTTCTCTCTGAAGACACCCAGAGGTAGTTAGTGGTTGTATATTACACGTTGGCACACATAATAGCAAACACTTTCCAGTGTTCAACATAAAACAAAATTCATAGCGGAAATTCAAATATAAAAGCTTCACTTACCTTTAGAAGAAAAAACATAGAATCTCTTTAAGTGAAATGACAAATAATTCAGTTGCCTTTTTCCTTCAATAATTTATTTATTTTCTTTAAGCATTATGCCATTAGACCTTTGTTAATTTTCAGTCCACTACGTTTCTTGTCTCTTTCTCCAGTTTTGCTGCCAGATATCTTGGAAAGTTCTCAAATGAGGTTTTGCAAAAGACTGAATGGTGCATAAGATGTTCAGTACTTAAGTTTCACAGCAACTTGGAGTAAAAAAAGAAATTAAAAAGTGCAGAAAGTAGGCTTGGATGACCTTCAACTCTCAAGCATGAGTGGGTTGATATAGAGAGGAATGTAGGTGTTTAGAAATCTGCCTTTTTGTTGTTAAGAATATCAATGAAACATTTCATATGTCTTTTGGTTGTCTTTAGGACTAAATCTAACTCAGTTACAAGGAGTGGTTATAACAAGTCACGTTTTTCTATATTGTCACATGACAGCCTTTTATATCTTTGCTAACTGAAGAACACTGAACATGAGATATACATGTAGACAACATTATTGTTCCCCTCTCGTTTAATGAAAGAAAAATCCACTATGGTCACAGAAATAACTTAAATTTAACAAAAATGATAATAGATGAAAAATTCGATGAAAGTTAACCAATGAAAATCAGACATTGCTTTTTAACCATACATCATCAAAATGATTTTAAAAAGTAAAATCATGAACTTGAACTTGCCGTCTTCCGC
>JAUZNJ010010497.1:30907-43714 GCA_034780135.1 Jordanella pulchra
GACATTGCTTTTTAACCATACATCATCAAAATGATTTTAAAAAGTAAAATCATGAACTTGAACTTGCCGTCTTCCGCCGTCTTCTGAGGCAGTAATCTCAGCAGAGACTCTTAGACATCCCCCTCCTCAGACATCTTCTCCAGCTCTGCTGAATTGAATTGGATTCAGTTTAGTTTATCTATATAGCACCAATTCACAACACGTGTCTCAATGTGGAGAAGTGGCTCAAGGTGTTCAATCAAGGTGTGTCCACTAATTGGAGTCACAGGTGTCTTCAACCTTGTAATCAGTATTGGGCCTATATATAGGGCTACAGGAAGGCAGTTTGCTGACATGGTTTATGTATACCACACTCAACATGGACCAGAGGAAGCAAAATGAAGCGTTAGAGAGAAAATTATAGGCCAGCTTGTTCAATGTAAGGACTATAAGATTATTCTTGCACATCTCTAAATATATCTGCACATATTATTCAAAAATTTAAGATCCATGGGACTATAGCATACCTCCCTGGATGAGGCTACAGGGGTGATGACAAATCAAAGAGGCAGATGGTATGAATGGTAACAAAAGAGCCCAGAAAAATGTCTAAAGAGAATAAAGGTGAGCTTTATGCTCAAGGGACATCAATGTCAGATAGCACCATCCGTCACTATTTACACCAAAGAGGAGCTAAAAGGAGACGACCAGGAAGGATAACATTGTTGAAAACAAATCATCCAAAGTGAGAGTAAAATTTGCAAAACTATATGTTGAAAAACCACAAAGCTTCTAACAGAATGTCCTTTGGACAGATGAGACAAAAACTGAACCTCATGCCAAGGCACGTCAGCTCTATGTTGATCGAAGGAAAAATTAGGCATATCAAGAAAAAGACACTGTCCCTATTATGAAACATTGAGGAGGCTCTGATATGTTTTGGCGCTGCTTTGCCTCATCGGCCACAGTGTCTTGAATCTCTGTAGGGTAAAGTGAAATTTCAAGAATATCAAGGAACTCTAGAGAGAAATATGCTGCCCAGTGTCAGAAAGCTTAATCTCAGTTGCAGATTATTGGTCTTCAACAGGATAATCACCCAAAACACGCAGTTAAAAACAACTAAGACGTACTAAGAGGAAAATATTGGAGTACTCTGAGGTGGCCTTCAATGAGGCCTGATTTAAATCCTACTGAGCGTTTTTGGAAGGAGCTAAAACTTTCCGTCTGGAAAAGGAAGCCATCAAACCTGAGGCAACTGTAGCAGTTTGCTCGATCATTCTGCTGAAGCATGGTTAAAAAGCAATGTTTGACTCATGTTCAATAGTCTTAAAAGAGTTTTATGTATTAGCACATTTGTCACATTCAAGTTTTTTTGGTGACCTTTGTGGGTTTTTCACTCATTAAACAAAGGGAAACTTCAGTTCTGCTTTCTCCATCTTGTCTCCTCAAGGTCGCTGTGCTTGTATATGTACAATCTGATTATGTCTTACATCTCCATGGATACAATATTTGACTGGTACATCACTATGCAAGTGTTTTTCATCCACATTTCCTGCATGTCTCACACATTTTCCCTCACCCATTCTTTCTGCACAGCAACAAGCTCAACTCGGCTGGAGGATTTGAGTTATCTGGACAACCAAAGGGCCACAGGGCACAGAGGCTCCATCCGGAAGCACAACACAGCTGGACGCACAAGTGATGACTCTAAAGGTAGATTTTGGTTTTACCTCAAGGAATGATTTTCAGTTTTTACCTTCAGTAGGCTGCAGAACGTACCCAGAAGGAAACATAAAATGATCCACTCTCAAACAGTGAGAACTCTTTCCTCTCATTATGTGCAGGGAGACTGGTGCCATTCAAACAAGCAGACATAATGCTGAAACCACTGCTGTTCGAAGTTCCTGGGGTCACCGCAGAAACGCCTTTTGTTGGCCGAGACTGGCTATTTTCACGGCTGGAGGAGGTCTTGAGGAAAACGAGCACTTGTGAGGGCCGTGGGGCTGTCATAGTGGGTAACGCAGGATCTGGAAAGACTGCCATCATCTGGCGGCTTGTGACGCTCAGCTGCCATGGGATACGGACGCTGCAGGGAGGTCCCAGCGACCCCCAAAGCCCCAAATCCTCCCCAAAATGTAAGATTCTCTCTTGAAACCAGTGTAGCTCTTCAAGCTGAATTCATACATTGTGCTGCAGTGAAGTCAAATTCTTGTTAGTTACTGGGGGAAAAAAGTTTTTGAAAAGTAGTTAGCAACTGGGTCACACAATCTTCTTTCAAGTTCTCCCCTGAGGTTTATCTACTGATTGCAGTTTTGTAAGAGAGGGAAATTGTTTTTTCTTTTCGTTTTCCTCCCATGAGTGACACTGAAAATGCTCTTTGTCTGAAAAACACAAAGATATACCTCTTATGCGGTTTTGTTTGTGAACATAAGTGCATGCTGCATGCTGAGAAGTGCTTGAAAATCTTTGAGGGAATGATGGTGAACATACCATTATAGAAATAGGAGGGAACAAACTCTGTTTTTTTTATGTGTTTTGCTTTTAGGTCTGAATATTGTAAGATTAAAGGATAAAAGCAAACTAGTTCTGAAAAGGCAGGGTTGCATTTATTTTTCAGCACTGATGCATTATTTACTTATATCTCTACTATATGTAGTCATTTCATTCCACGTTGAACAAAGGATAAATCATTGCAGTAGAGAAGTTCAGTGTGCAGGATTCAAGAGTCTGTGATTAAAGCCTTTTTTTTATTTTATAATTTCATTTTAGCTTCCAGGTGAAGTACATACTTTCAGCATACTGACTTCCTAATTATATATTTACTTTACTAATTATATTGATGGCAGGTCTGCATTTCCTAATATTGGGTTGTGCTCATTGCAGCTGGAGACAAGCAGGGAAAAGCAGCCTCAAACCAGAGCTCTGCTGCAGGAGCGAGTGATAATGTGGGACAGAGGAAGGAGGCTGTCAAAAGCCTTGCTGCCAAGGTAATAGGGAATGCACACATATGCATTTATATTTCTGTTTATTTTTAATGGAATAAATGAGAGATTTCTCCTCATTCCTTATGACTCTAACCTTAGTTTCAGCTACAAACTGGCTGATTGAAATATAAACATACAGTATATACCACTGGCATATCAGAGTTAGCTAAAATTTCTTTATTATTCTGCAATTTTATGGAAGAGAATCAGTGATTATCAAATCAGCAATATATGTTTGCTACAAAGAAATATATACAAAGAAAGTGTCCTAAGTAATTGTAATTAAATATAGATAAAAATAATATAATTATTATTTTTAATGCTAATATGATTGCACCTTTTCTTTGCTCTAAGAGGTTCACTGCTTTATTATGAACAAAATGCAGATGTTTATAAGCCTCTACATACTAGTTATGTTAATTAGTTAAAATATGGATAGAATTGTTCAATAAATAGGTGGTAGTGAGAAAAGATTAAGGTGTTTTTGATGAAAAAAATCCTAAAAATAACAGATTTCAAAATCTGTCCTGATCATCCAATCATCCTGATTGGAAGGTAAGACTGCGATCATAGATTAAAAAAGGAAAATGCCTTAACAAAATACAAGTACTAAATCTGTTTAAACAGCTAACATACAAGTTTAATATAATAAAACACCAAAATAATGTAAAATGTATTCCAAAGCAAAATTATAAAGAAAGCACAATCACAAACATTATTTCACAAAACATGTCTATATGGTTACTCATCCTGTTGCTGAGCAGACTGCTGACTCACCTTCAGTTACACCAGATGAAAGGAAGAAATCACATTCATATTATAGGAATGCCCTGAGAGTCTTTTCTTTGATAGCCCTGTTTTTTCTCAGTAGTCTCACCAGTTTCTTTAATACAACGATAAAATAAGCCATTCTAAACGGTACTCCAGGGATCTATGAGTGTATTCAGCATTTCGCAGAGAACTGACTAGGGATCCGTCATAAAAGACTGACATTTATCGGTAGCGTTTATGTCTCACTGGAGTATTTTTTGCTTCAAAGAGTTGCGCTGCTGCACATTTGTGACACTAATGTCAAAGTGCTGGTCTCTGTTTCTGGGCACATGTAGAACATGCTGCTGAGTGCATTGCACAGATGACATAGAAGCTTCTAAATTTACTAACTTGGCCTCAATAAGAGTTTCCATGGGAACTAGTCAGACTGCTTGTGATGGTGAGGATGTTTGCTCAAAAGCAAAATCTTTGATGATGTTATTACCCATATCTCACACTCAGACCTGGAGTATTTACTCTTGCTGCAAGCATCATGGATAAATGCTTAACCTTCAAACAAATAACTTTCTTTCTTTTGTTGCCTCAGTAATCCTAGGTGGTCCAGGTTTATTCTTCTGATTACTCTTCTTTTCATCTGATGCCTTTGCATAAAAACGTGAATTTGCTCATGTTGATTGTTGGGAAAGGAAATCTGCACCAATCTGCTGGATGAAGCTCTGGTTGAGTTTGACAAAGAAAACTACATGGTGACTCATCCAGCCACTGCGTTCTTTTACTTGCATAACATCTTTGTGTTATTTCATAAACATTTACTTCTATTACATCTTTTATATCAAGTCTCAGATTCATTTGCTCCTCTTATGTGTTTCTTTTTAAAGAATATTAGCAGATGCTCTAAATTGTACTGTGGTTTTGTTTCAACTTCTCCAATTTAAAAGCTAAACCAGTCATTTGGCTCCAATGGGATAACTTGTCACAGTGGAAGTTTGCTCTAAGATATTTGGCTTTGAAAAGGGGTCATATCCTCCTATCATTAAAGAGTCAGCTTTCTTAAAAAGGGAGCAAAACAACAATCTGCACAGTATAAATATGTAGAAGTTGAATGGGTTTTGTAAAACAAATCTTTAAGTATTTTATTAAGATTTAATTTTTTAGATCTTATTAAAAGCATGCAACGTAATCAACTTTATCAAATATTTTTTTAATGCTCTGATGTTATTCTAATAATTTATCTGAGGCAAAGAGCTCCCGGTCTTTGAGGTTGGAAGTCCTCCTTGCCATCACCTTAATCTTTAGCGCCCTTTAAAAAATCGCCTTGTGATTCATTTCTGGACTCTGGTTGGGCCACTCAAAAATGTTCACATTGCTTCTACAAAGCAAAAATAATGCCTTGAAATCTAAATCTGTCAGACAAGCAGATAACTTTGGGATTACCTTTAAGTAATATTTCAGTATTTGTAGAAGTATTTATCAACATAGTAAATCCAAATACATACCGTAGCTACTTAAGCCTATTGGTTAAAAATACAGTAGGGACTTGAGAATAGATTCTCTAAGTATGATAAAAATATTGCAGTCATAGTAGTTACATTTCAATTGTACATTTTTAACCTTCACTTTAAAAAGAGTCGCAAAACTTAAGATATGAATATCTGTTATAATCAGGCTAATAATTTGATCTCAATAACCTAGGCAGAATAATAGCTGTCATTTGAAGTTGCTTATTTCTTTGAACATTAAACCTTTTGTACTGTTTTGCTCTTTATGGTACCGATTAAAATTTCAAGAATTTTGATTCTCAAAATTTAGAAGTGTTTCATTGTCCAATCTCAAATTGGATTGCTGGCATTAAAAGAATTTTTTATTTTTATTTTTTTGGCTATTACCTAAATATAATGACGGTGTTGTTTTTCAACATATGGATACTAGTGTTATATTAACATTCAAAGGCCAATAAATAGAGTAATGGTGGTTAAAAGCAGCTGTAAAGACACTGGATTTTTAAAAATTAATCATTAGGAATTAATTCAGAGTTTGAGAATCTTATTTTCATTTTTAACACAGTACAGATAAAAGAAAATAATTTCTTGTCAGTCTGTCTGCTATGATAGTCCAAAGTTTGCTGCTAACACATGATTTTAACACATGTGTTTTTTGTGGTGTTTCTGATGACAAACAATATAACCAAGCAGCTTAATTTCCTTTCTTGTAAGTCAATAAAATGTTTTATTGATCTTCTTTCATCCATCTATCAGGAAATGCAAAGCAACAGGTGGATTAGTGTCTACATTTAAGGTGCATTGACAATTGTTTGAAATTCACATTAAAACTCTTCATTTAAATGATCCTCTAGCACCTCTGGAGAATACCAAAGGTGTGTTATTGATGTTTATCTGCAGAAACAGGGATAGAAAAATAACAGTTTATCCTATGGCTGCATGTAAAGTTAGATAAATGAATGAAATATTCTGAAATCCAGCAAAACCAGTGCCGAGTTATTTTTATTTTACATCATGTTTTGATTAGTGGCTTTATTGTTGACACAGTTGATCTTCTTTTTGCTCTTTCTTTCTTATTTTGTGGGTAAATCACAGATTCCTTTTTGTTCAAAAAGTTATTTTTAATATATTTTTGACAATAGATATTGGGAGTAGTAATATATCAATCACTGTAAAAAAAATATACTGTAAAAATTCAGATTGCACTTTGAATTTATGCTATATTTCTCTGCTTTTCTCTACCAGGTAATAGCCTACCACTTCTGCCAGGCAGACAACACCTACACCTGCCTGGTTCCAGAGTTTGTCCACAGTGTCGCCGCCCTGCTGGCCAGAGCGCCTCAGCTTGCCCCGTACAGGGAGCTGCTTGCACAGGAGCCGCACTTACAAAATCAGCTTAGCTTGCGCTCCTGCGTTCAAGATCCCATCGCTGCCTTTAGAAAGGGTGTCATCGAGCCTCTAGCCAGCTTACGCAAAGGTACTAAGGAAAAGAAAACAATGCTGAAAGTAACCATTGGTTTTATATATAGGATCGGTTTTCAGGTGGTGTAAGGGCCTCTACTTCCATCTCCTATTTTAAAAAGCCTTTTCATGACGCCACGATGGCTGACCGATTATTTTCCCTATTTAAGGTCAATGACTGGAGTGTAGAAACAGATGTTTTGTCATTAGAGGGGAGAGGGGTCTGTTGTGGGCTCATTAGCTGGCTCAGTTTCTCTCGATACAGTTAGTCAGCTAGATAGATGTGTTATTATAGCGAGGCCCTCCACACTCGGAGTAGAGGAGTATTTTGTCTATTTTATCTCCATTAAAGAGGTCAAAAAAAAAAAGAAAGAGGCCCTGGTGGAAGTGAGTGTGGGTTGTGTGGTCGTTGTAGCCTCATGGAGATGGTTTGACAGCTTGGATAATATGAAGCATGATGGATATGTCGTGTATCGAGTCAGTTAACAACAATAGGCTATTTCAGTTGCAGATACATAAACCATTTATCCTTTTCTCATTATGTCCTTGGCTGTTAGGAAAGGAAGCACCAATCGTATCAATATCTCACTCATTTACAAGGGTAACAACATTGATGCAGGCTTATTGTGCATCAATCTCTCCTTACTGTTTCCAGAACGAAGGTTGCCTGAGGAAGACTACATCATACTGGTAGACAGTCTCAACGAAGCAGAGTTCCACAAACCAGACTACGGAGATACAGTCGCTACCTTTATTACCAAAATCATTTCCAAGTTTCCCCACTGGTTGAAGCTGGTGGTCACAGTCAGGACGGGGCTGGTGGTGAGTTTGTGTGCGATGGATAAATGTAGGAGGATACAATAGCTCTGTTCTTTTTTGTTGATCTGAAAATCTCTGACATATCCTTCACAAACACTGGAGACACATAAACTGTCTTCAGTTCAGATGTGTGTGAATCCTGCTTTTATTTTAAGGTCTGTTATTTGCTGTCATATCATATAGTCATATCTTATAAAAAACTTCATAATCCAATTCAAGGTGGTGTCTGTTCTTTAGGGTTGATATTACTCACCATGCACATGAGCTAAAAAGATTTTCCCCTCCTACTCTGCTTCCCTGCATCCGTCTTTCCCGTTTCCCACCCACTCAGTCCCACTCTGTGGTCAGAATAAACTCAAACAAATAAAAATAGCTTTTTCCTTCTTTTTTTTCCCAAGACAAAGGTGTCCTGTTGAAAGGTTTATATTTAGCACATTTGATAGAATTTCATCCAGATAGTTCTCCTGCCAAATGAGTTTTTTTCTTTGATTTTGAAATGTTCTACAGAAACAGTCACGCTCAGATGAGCGTTCAACACTTTTGTGTCTGCACTGCCTCTTCTTACTTAAGCAAATCCATTCTGCACCTGTCAGCTAAATAAATGCCAAAAAAGAAGTTCGAAAAACATTTTTTTTCAACATTAGTCACAATGATGAGACTGTCTGTGATGCAGCTACTTCTATGTTTCCCTTGAGAGGTAGTCCATGCTGATTATTTCAAAATGACAGATAATCGTCCTACTATGCACCTCATTTCTTCCTCGTTGAAAGAAAACACATTTTATTCCTTTTCTGTCTTGCAAAGAACAGACAGATAAAATCAACTGCTTTTTTGTTTGTTTTTTGTTTTTTTCCCCCCACACAGATTATACAAATTACTCTGCATAATTTGCAATGTTCATGCTGTCCTAGTGAAAAAAAACAACCAAAAAAATCTGTTGAGTGAAATCTTTTAGAGATGCAGAATGTTGCATTCTTGCAGAATCTTGCATGCACAAAATTCTAAGTTTAAATGAACTGTGACTACATCATTTAATTGCAAAAAAGGTTTCAGAGTGATTTTGAAGCTATTCTGCTTCTTCTAGAGTGTTACTTTACATTGATGCGCTGCTTAGACTGCTCCATAGTGACCTGTTGTGCAGTTTCTGCCATGGTTTTGGACAAAATGGATCAGAGTTTAGCATGGCTGCTCCCTTTTGTTGGATGCATTTTCTCAATCTGGTTGGTAATCTCAGCAAACAGCAGGCACATCTGTCCTATACCAAAGCCAGGCCTCCAAATGTTTGCATGGATTACACTCTGAGTTGTCGTTAAGGCTAGTGGGAGTCTGAGTATGAAGCTTGACAGCTCGCCAGATCATTACGTAATTAAATCAGTGTTTGCAAGTTTACAAAAGACAGAGACATTTTTATTAGGTTTGCATAAAAGATGGAATAAAATAAGCATTAAAACTTTCAGAGATGTCAAGCAGAACTGTTATTCAACTCTTGCATCATCCTGAATATGCAGGAAGTACTAGTTTATTAAAAGGGGATATTTCCCAGTTAAGTAAAGCACAGTCTGCAAAAATGTTTGCAGAAACCAAATGTCACTCTTTGCTAACTGAAGCACTTATTGACTGAGCAACATTTGCTTTGTACATGTTTTAGCCACCACTAAGCAGCCGAAGATGGCAATCCAGAAGCTGAAATGTGAATCTATGTGATGCCTGTGTGCAATGGTGAAGCTTGAGTCATTGTCACACTATTTACTGTACTCCTTCCCATGGCTCTGCATGACTCACAGACAGCAGCATCTGAATAACGGCTCTGGGTTTTGGTGCTTTTATGTTTAGCCACTGTGCCAAAGACATGTTCTTTAAATACTGAGGTATATGTACTAAACCAATAGTGAAACAGCCTTCCCCCTGTGCAGGAAATCACCACACTCCTTCCCTTTTCTGGCATTTCCCTGGACATCCTGCCAGACAGCAGTGATCTGGGAGCCGACCTCAGTGACTATATCCATCACCGGGTCAGCGGCAGCAGCCAGATTGCCGCTAATGTTACCACGCCAACAGGCTCCGCTCCTGATCCCCTGCTCCTCAGCAAGTTCAGCAGCAACCTCTCAACCCGGAGCCATGGCTCCATCCTCTACCTTCAGCTGACTCTTGACCTTTTCCACAAAGGCCATCTGACCCTGAAAGGAGGAAACTACCTGGTTGTGCCCGTCTCCCTGTCAGAGGTCAGACATTATGATGTTACTTTGCAAAAGCCTGAGAACCATTTCAGCTTTTTTTTTCAATTCTACTTAAATTAAAATTTGAAATATGTGGCTTGCATTTGTATTCGCTGTTATATTTCACAAAACTTCAAAAAGAAAAGTATTAAAGTACAATTATAATTGTATTTGTTATTTAAAGCTACAGTGTGTAATAATTAGATTTAGATTAGATTTACTGACGAAAATGTAATATATTATGAATAAGTATGTAATTTAATATCATCTATGAACTGAAAGCCTTTATCCTTATGTTTACATTGCCTTAAAAATTGCTATTTAGGAGCGGGTCTTGTAGTTCTGGAAGCAAACAGCAGCAGAACTGACAAACTAGTGACTGTGGAGATTGAAAGTGACTGTGGCAATATAAAGTCTATATCCTACACAGACTAATAAAGTTACCCATGTAAATTCACATCATCATCACTTCAAATGAAAGGTGATACGGATGTTGCAGAAGGAATTTTTTTCCATGATGGCCTCCGTATTGTTGGGGGGGGGGGCTGCAGTCTGACATTTAGATGTCACAGAAAATCACACACTGCAGCTTTAATGGAAATACCTCAATTGCATATTGTAGCAGAATATCGGCACAGTTTTGTGCACATTTATAATGAAAATGCAGTTCTTAATACCTTTAAATAAAATATGCCCAATAAATCAATTAGTTATAAAATCTCATGGTTACTAAATAAAGTCCACCAGTGTTTAATGTAATCTCAATGTACATTTGTTAGATAATGTTAGAGAGCAGAACTTTAATCCTACCAAGAAATGGTCATGATTGTAATATGTTGAGTTTTTAGCCTTTAAAAAAGACAAACAATAAAAAAGCAAATGTTTAATAAGTTCAACTAGATGTTTTCTCATCGTATTCCTTATTCTGTAAGAAAGCCAAACAAAACTTTTTGGCCTATAGGCAATATGACATTATGGGACCACCACCATGTTTAACAAATGGTGGTGGTCCCATCACACGGTCTCTATCCAGTCTGATTCGATGGAGAGAATGATGAACAAAAGGGCTCTAGATGTTTAAAATTGATAGAAACTTGGGCCAAAACACTATAATCTCAAAAAACATTTGGTCCTATACCATGTGGATTCAGGGGGTAGGCTGAAAAATAAATGTACAACACACTTTCAGCTTCATTGTGTTGATCTAGCCAACAAGATCCCAATAAAATAAAGTTTTTCTTTTTTTATACAACAAAATGTGACATGGTTAATTGAGTATAAATATTGATGCAGGACAGTGTTTCAGATCACGCCTGTGGAAAAAGATACAACTAACAGCGGTGGAAAACGGCTTCCTTCCTTAGGTTACTGTTTTATTTCCTGTCTAATTGTCAACATTTAATTCCATAGAGATAAAGAAGCACAGTTTGTGTGTATTTTTGTCGCTGTCCTCTCTTTATCGGCTAAACTTTGTTGTCTTAACACTCGTCTGTCACCCTGGTGAGGGGCCTGTCAGAAAATGCCCCGAAGCTGAAGTAATTAGTGTCCACGCACCAATCACACAGGCAGCCAGCTTTTGTTCCAGCCCTGTCTTTTATAAAAACAGAGAAGAAGCTTACCCCCACACTGTTCAAATTATTAAAGATAAGATGACAGGATCAAAAGCTTCACACAGAATGCCAGAAATAGTCAATTACAAGAAAGGTAAAGAGCAGAGGCATTTTGGAAATAATTAACAGTGTTAACAGATTAGGAATTTAGATGGGCATGTGTTGTTGTATAGACTTAAAAGCATGAGGATTAACACATTTTCTGATGAAAGTGGAAAAAGAATAGGTGGTTGTTTATGTGTTAGTCAGTTTCTTATAAATTCCTTGAGTAAAAGGCTGTGGAGATTTCACTCTGAAGTGGTGGAAAAACCTTCCAACACATTCGGAGTCCATTGCTGTAAAAGGCTGTAATTTTGACAAATTAGGTGTAAAATTAAAAGCTTTATGGACGTCTACATTGAGTTGATGTTAGCATTCCCCTGAGATCTAGAAGAATAATTAAATGCTGTCAATGTGGCGCCTGAACTCATAACCTTTCAACCAGTGTTAACATCATGCTGAATGAATACGCTACACAGAGATGCTAACACCACAATATGAGACAAGTCTCTCTGTGTTGCAATTACTAATTGATTCTGGACAATAACCTTAATTTGCAATAATATGTATTTAGAACTGTACAAAATATTTTAACTGTGTTTGCAAATTAGTGATATTTAAATATGTTTTGTATTTTTTTGAGTTTTTAGCCGGGAGTAAAATGAAAAAAAAATGAAAAGTGCGTTTAGAACAGTCAGTATAGTCACATATCTCTAATAAAATAAATAAATTTGTTTTTTACATGGTGTTAAAACTGCACACCACACAAATGAGTCAAATATTCAAACTGGGTGAAATGAAAAGTTATAGGTTTTTATTATTATTTTTTCGGTCCCCTATAAGAAACGGGCTCATCGTTTGTGAACCTTTCTTTTGATTTGTGTGTAGACATTCTGGTACAATACAGGGAGCTATAATTACAGGCATAAATAAGATATATTTATTTATTGCATATTTTCATTTTCTCTTTCAAACAGATTGATTACCTTTGTCCTTTTGTGCTTCGTTTGCTACATTTAATCGTCAAATTAAACATAATTAGGGAAATTCATTCCTGGTGTGTTAGAGTTCTTAAAAAGATAAAAAGAAACTGGGTAAAAGTATCCCTGGTGCAATACATCTGGATCCAACAGAGGGGACATTACAAGACTCCTGTATGACTTAATTACATGCAGAGGATCTGATTCAGCCATTCGGGGACACACAGTACCTGTATGCAGGATTATGACCCCAAAGAAAAGCACCCAGACAATATAATGCTTCAAACATCGTAACGGAGGACATTACCCAGAAGATGAGAAGTGCTCTTTTTAATTCAGGCATTATGCCTTCTTATTATTTCAAAAGGTTCTATTATACAGTGGGGAAAATAAGTATTTAGTCAGTCACCAATTGTGCAAGTTCTCCCACTTAAAAAGATGAGAGAGGC
>JAUZNJ010010498.1:0-17936 GCA_034780135.1 Jordanella pulchra
ATATTAGTGTTTTATCTTATATATTATCCTTAAATATTTATATGAAAGAAATAATGTCATTGGCTGGATTATCGAGATGTATATATTAAACATGCCATATCTTAAATTGTTGCAATTTTGACTGTTTAAGTGAGATCCTACTGTTGACATTAACCACACTTGAAGTATTTACAGTACGAGTGGAGGAATGGCACAGCTAACAAACAAGAACCTGCCAGCGTTGACTGCGTGCACGAACGCACCCCTCCTTGCCTGTTGATAAACCCCTGCTTCTTCCAAAAGCCTTCAGTTGACATGTACCTACAGAGAAAGCCTTAGCAAAACAAGCGGGACCCTTGTAAATATGCAGTGCCCAACAGTGGCACACGCAGTGTTGGCTTACATAGTGCTAGCGGTGTTTTTCTTTTTACCTCCAAATTTGCTCGGAAAACTAATCATGGTCTGATAAAGCCCATGGCAAATATGGGAGAGATTGACACCCACATGTCAAAGTTTACATAGCCAGACGAAGTGTACATATAGGGCAAAGGAAGTGTGGAGCCGACAGGGGCTGGACTGGCCTGACCTCAGTGCGTCTGCAGTGAGGAAAGAGACACTTTTTAAGAAAAGCAACAAAGGAGGAAGAAGTACAGTCTGCAAACATTTTATTTCTGCATCTTGTGGAACCCAAACCTTTGTGAGAAAATACAATTTATTGCGTAGAATGATAAAAAAAGAAACTATACTTTGAAGATACATTTCAGACACTTGGTTCTCTGTGAAAGAAATTAAAATTAAAACTGAAGAAAGGGTCTTTCATGTAAGCATCTTTGCAGCTTTTCTATTGCTTGATAATCCACAGCAAAGAAGTGCGGCTAGCAGAAAAGGTTAACCCCTGACTGATGTGTCTGATGTTAATCTATAGATCAATTAGGGAGAGGCGCAGTGGGTCAAGCTACAGATATTGCAGCAGCTATTAGTTCCTCTATCTGCCATTATTACACAGTCACATGCTCAAACATTGTGCAGGGTTGGTATGCTAGGCACAGATGCCTAGGGTAAACAGACAGGCCTACAAGGCTTTCACAAAATATTGATCTGACAACAGATGGGAACCTTGATATAAGCCATTCACTTTCTCGATGTCTGTATTTGGATGGGAAACTTTGCGACCGTGTTTTTTGTTCTGTTTTTTAGGAATCTATATGACAGCACACTGTTTTGGTGACTTAAAATATGACATTTTTTTTTTGTTATATTTTGTTGGAACTTTAACAATTTGCTTAAATTTGTTCAGCACATTTGCCTTTCTACCTAAAAGTGCTCAAAATGTCCACAGCTGTAATGACCAGCTTTTGTTTTTTGCATAATTTCTCCCCAAATGTAAAATTAACCTGTAGAATTTTATCCTAAATTTTTATATTTGCAGCCAAATAAAGATTCTATTCTATTCTATTCTGTTCTATTCTATTCTATTCTATTCTATTCTATTCTATTCTATTCTATTCTATTCTATTCTATTCTATTCTATTCTATTGTGTAGTTAAACATGCTCCCACGAATATTACAAGCCATAAGTAGCTGTTAGGGTCTGAAATTAGCATTTCTTAGACTTTGTTTGAGTTTGTTTTAATCCCAGGTATTTCTCTCCACCTGCAGGGATTCAAATCCATAACCATTTAGTCCCTCTCAAAAATACCAAACAAAGCATGAAACACATGCATCAGCTTCTTTTGTTGCACTAAGCTGCATATAAAGAGAGCGAAGGGTTCCAGTGAGAAAAGATGGATTGAAATTTTCCATTACCTCATTCAAAGCTTCCCTTTCAATTTCAGTGAATTAGCTCAATTGTAACATAACTGGGGGAAGATGAGATGAAACCTTTTCAGCAGACAGAAGGAAAAAAAAATCCTTTAGTCTGCTTTTCACAGAATCAGAATATATAAATATTGTTGGGTGATCAAAATGACTCATGCTAGGAAAATGTTAACAGGATTGACCCATTTATTGAAAAGGGATAAGCAATTCTCCTCTTATTTCTCATTTCTCCTTCTGGCAATAAGATTGAAGCATCAAATCTTAATGAAAGGATGCAAGAGGTGTGAGTGGTTATGAATAGACAATTTCTATTTATGAATTTTAAATCAAGGAAGGAATGCACAGGGTCACAGTTCTTGTGAGTATCCTTGTGTTCCTCAAAGAAGCCAATGTGTCCAAATGACACTGATGGGTAATCCAGCATTCCTCGACCTTAATATCAGAGGATCATCACAGCAGGGTTACGGAGGCATATTCATGACTAATTATGTTTCTATATCTCGCTGCTCCACCTCTCTGTGTTCACAGCTCCATGGGGATCAATCACTTCGAGCTGCCAGCCAAACACAATTGACAAGGCAGACACAGCGCAAAGCTGGTCCAGCACCTCCATAGCATGCCACCATTCAATTAGTCTCAGTCAGCAGGAGGTGTGATTATTCCAAAATTAGTGATTATTTCCCTGGGTAAACAGGTCAGATTGGGATGTGTCATCCCTTGTGATCCTTGCTCCTCACTAGGTCTTCACAAAAGGGGACTGGAGTCTGGAAAAAGAGAGCAGAGTACAGAACACTGCTCTCCCTGAAAGAGCACCCCCTTTCATACACACACTCCTACCCCATTCTCAGTAAACCTGCTGCTCGACACAGCCCTCCCTGATAAAGTGGTATTTCCCGCATACAAAGAAGCCATCGGGCTTAGTCCTCAACCCACCCACACCCCTTTCATTCTTCACAGCAAGAAAACACAATGAGCGCAGACCTCTTCTTAATCCAAAAGGTAGGTTATCATGGTAATCTGATAATACATGCTGATCAAAGCCCATTCAATGCTAATCAGGATAACAGAACAGCATTATGGTCTAATTAGGGATGGCAATTGAAGTGAAATGCTGGAGTATTGTAAATAGAGAAGGATGCCATTGAAATTCTAGGGAAAACAAAAGGCTGTATGTAATGTTGTGGCATTATTCATGCCCGACTTTGAAGAAGGAAGGAAATAGACAGTACCTAAGATTTAAAGAAGTTGGGTCAAGATGGGTACATTAAATTTAGATATTTTTTACACTGAATTTAGTGAATAAAATGTGCTACTGTTTTTTAAACCTATAAATATATAGATTTAGGTCAGTGCTTTATACTATAAGACAAATAAAATAAGATTCCCCCAGAAGAGGGATTTTATTCAGCCTTAGCGCTGATGTACATTCACATTTTAAGTTTTAACTCTTTGTTTTCTAACATAGATATTTTGACCATCAATCCCATTTTAGTATTAGAGAACTATAATCTGAGCAATTGCAAAATGCAGTTTTCTATTCATCATTTAACCTTTTATTGAAAAACTAAAAAAACTGTTTTTTCCACCCTTGGCAGAAAAAAGGGCCATCAGAAGTTTGTAGTAATTGAATATTTGTCACCATGGAAAGATTTTGACCTGCTCATTTTTGGAATTTTGTGACAATTTAGCCACATCACATTGTATAAAGAGCATTTTTAGACTAAGATCAAAGCAAACTAATTAGTTTTGAGCATGTAAGTCCCTTCAAAATTCTACATTTGTTATTTTTTGCACAGCTGTCATTTTCCCAATCAGAGATAGAAATGTTACTTTACTCAGGTTCAATGCATTCATGCAAAACTCAAGAGCATTTGTGATATAATTTAAAATACATTCTACATTCCCCTTTGGGGAGTTTTGCAAAAGATCTATTCCATGATTACTTCAGTTTCAATGAGTCATCAAAGTCCTGAAGCTGCAAAGCAACTCCAAACCAGCACACTGCCACTAC
Organism: Jordanella pulchra; assembly: GCA_034780135.1. Classification (NCBI taxonomy): domain Eukaryota; kingdom Metazoa; phylum Chordata; class Actinopteri; order Cyprinodontiformes; family Cyprinodontidae; genus Jordanella; species Jordanella pulchra. Next base: position 3,809 of record JAUZNJ010010498.1, read on the forward strand.
CATGTTTTGCACTTGGTGCTTATTTCACACCTTCTAAAATATCCCAATTTTGGTTTTGGAATTCAAAGAATATTTTTTATCAATGTTTTAGGAACCATTGCACTGTTGTTCACAAAGACTGTCAGGTTTCTTTTAAGTTCTATTAAGTTATTTCTTGATGCTACAGGTCAAGCAGTGGTCAGGTCTGGGTGTGGCCTATGATTCAACTTAACTTTGCAAATAAGGAGTTGATCAAAGTAAAAATTTTCATTTAACAAAAAAAGTAACTTGTTCTTTTACACAGAGGCAAGTTGGTTGTAAAATGATTTCCCTTAATGAATAAAATGCATTTGAACAGGAGTATAGTAATTATTCAAGTTGTATTTGTCTTATATGATTAATTTTTTTTAATAAGATTTGAAAAAATGACCTCTGACAAAAAGGCAAACCATAAAAACCATAAGAAATCTCTCATGGGACTTATGCTCTTCACAGCACTGTATTCATTTTCATTTGCTTTTCCTCTTGTTTGTATGCTCAATTAGTCATGAGCTATTAACAAGAGCAGCCAAATCAATTTCCCACTTGCCTTTCGGAAGTCGTTGTTCTCCTGTGGGAGGCGCATCAGTCACGCTTTGCCTGCAGAGTCACCCCATGCAACTCCTGCAAATCTGGGTGGCCACAGCTCTTTTAAAGCAGCACAATGCCGCTCCTACATTTGGATAAACTAGAACAAGACTTCTAGCAATGGCTAATCCTATCAAAATGGACTTCTTACAGAAAAACAGCAAAAGAGAGAGCCCAAAAATGACAGTGATATGTCACGCTTGGAATGCAGGGAAGACAGAAATCAACATGTGATGAAGATTCCTTTTGCTACGACCGACATCCCTTCCACCTGGGCCTAAAACAACAAATCTGTTTTTGGCTTCTTCCCTGTTTGGATACTCCTTAGCTACGAAAATAAAGGCCAGATGTGCAGGCAGGAGCCTCATGTGGCTACATGTAGGCTAGTTGTGTGCGATGTTGAGAAGCAGCCTTGTCGACAGCCAAACTGACTTTCCCTTTCAGGCAGTTTACAAAGAAAGGTTTAAACCTTCACTCCTCACAAAATGTACAGAATCACTCACAGTTGAGTTCACGTATGTGAAAACATAAAGCATCCATAACCTTAAAAAGAAAAGTGCAACATTTGCAAGTTAGCATTTGAGAAAAAGGGCACGTCTAGACAACATTGCAGATCAACCAGATTAGTCATTGTTAAAATCTGATGACTTTAAATGAGTCAAAGAGAAAAAAAAGTGTTGCACAGGCAGATTAAAAGACAGCCCTGCATTTCAGTTAAACCTCTAATCAGTCTCTCAATTGCTTGAAGTTTAAAACGTTGTCCTGTGCGGGTCAGCTCAATGCACTGCCCCCACCCCAATTGTTAGCCCCAACTCCCACACACAGGCTAGAACAAAAAGGACCCACCTCGGTGTGGCCCTATCAATGTCAGCGCTTTGTGTAAGCGGCCTTTCAGGGTACATGAAGTGTCTTTAGCCTCAATGAGATCAATAGCACAGCCAACTGTGCAGCAGCTAGCGAGGGTAGCGGTGACAGCAGAGGAGCTGTACGGCCAGGGAAGATAAAGCTGATCGGACTAGACGCATTGTCAGATCTGTATCTTTGATCCACTCTTAAAATGGAACTTTTAAAGTCCAGTTTCTTGTTTGTGTTTGCGCTGTGGGCAGGGGAATACTGCAGACGAGGTGCAATATCGATGCAGCATATTTCAATTTAGTTTAAAATGTCCCAGAGGACATTCCAAAGTTTATGTTTACTCTGCTGAGCCAGATCTTTCCTTACTGTGACCTCAGTCAGCCTATAGGTACACTGGCCTCGACAGGCAGTTTCCATTGATTTTACCGTTCCCCCTTGGCACAATAATGACTGTCAACGAACCACTGAGATGTGTCCTTGACTAAAGTGTAACCACGCTGATATGGCCCGTCTGCTTTGAAGCTTTTAACTCAGCAAAAGCTGCAGTGAACAGGAAAATGAAAAAAAAGATTTTATTGTCCTTTGATCATTCTCCGCTGTAAGCATGTAAACTCTAGGTGAATATATCATTATGAAGAAACAGAGACCACCATGTTAGACCTTAGAGGTTTCTCTTCTTTTTCCCAACAGAAAAAGCCCAAGCCTAATTTGCCATCATCAGCTTCTTTTGTTCAAACAGGGGCTGGTATTTGAGAATAATCCTCCTTCCATAGATGAAATAGTGTCTCGACAGGCAGTGGCAAGACTCTGTCAAAACCTTTTCCATAGCCAAATCTTTGTGAGATCTGCAACGTTTGAGGCTGAAAAATGTTTTGTTAATAACAAAACAAGTGATGTAAACTTGCCACCTGGGCTTTAATACAGGAAATGTGTAATTAGATCCACTATGAGAGTTCTGAAATCCACATATTCAAAGCAACAATTAATTTCTCTCTTTCTTAAGGTTAATTTGAAATATTGCAATCTTAAGAGCTAGACGCAAAGCTAAAAAAGATATCTTTGTTTTATATTCTGCCTCTAGTTATCCTTCCAAAATGCCACGAGTAATGTGATGCATTATCTGACAAAATGACCTTAATTTAAAGGGCTGCCACTGATGTCAACACCAGGTAAATACCAAGTTGCAAATGTGCATTGATTGTTTAGATGCTCCAGGTGACACCATGCCAGCAGAGAGAGAACTTTTGTTTACTTCTCAAATTTCACAGAATGTTGAGGCTGCACTAAAACAATTGATATATTGCTTAAGTGTCACGGTTAAAAGATGAATTGAAAAAGGTTATGTGCCAAACTACATTCTCTTTAAATAGCTTCTATTGGATGAAAGTCACAGTACCATTCAAAAGTGGTCACACCACTTGGATCTTTCCCCATATTGTACTATTACACTCCTGCAAAGCCTTTAACATATTTTACTTGAATATATATAAAAAAGATCAACACAGAGAAACTATAAAATGAAATCAAAGAAACAAATATAAACTGAAAGTGGTGGTTATTTGTCTTCAGCCATCTTTACTCTGAAAGTGTTAAAAACACTCAGTGAAACATAACGCCTTCAGAGCTTATTCTCAAAATAAATACCGCTGTAAAGGCCTTAGAACATTTTAACAATTATATTAAAGAACACAGAGTAGACAGATTAAGGAGATCTACAGTTTATTTGGGAGAGCCATTGGAGGTCATGTCTTACAATCCATGTAGAAGACAATGCGGATATGGAAGAGGGCTCCGGTCAGGTCAGACCAGTTTTAACCACCAAAACTGCTAAAACAAAATGCTTGATGGAAATTAATATTTTAAATCCCCTTGATAACAGCAGTGGTGTGTTGAGGTCTATAGGCTTAAAACTACAATGGGATGATACATGTAAAAATGTTCAGACCAAAGTTTGACTGAGAAATCTAAGGCAAAAACTAAATATATTTCCTTTTTCAGACACTCTCAATGTGCTGAACGGACCTCATTGTTCTTCTCCAAAACAAACCGTTATATTCATTGCATCAATGTATCCAGACTGAATAAGCTTGAGCTATTTTGTAAAAAAGAACCTTGTAATGTTTAGATCTCTAGATGTTCAAAACAAACCTCCATCAACAATGAAAATATGACAAAATGCACAAAAATTCAATCATTAAAATATCATGCAGGATATATTGTTTGCAGCAATGTGGTTTTTGCTTTTGGGTATCTGAGAAACAATGCAATTGCATATGATGTAGCTAAATAGGTGCAAATTAATCTGTGGTTTCAATGTGTATTACATAATTATACTGTTCTTTTTGTCTAAATTAGTCTTGGTTTTAAAGATGCTAAAATATTTATTTTGTTCTTATGAATAAGAGAGCTTTTTTGGAATGCTTTTGTGATGGAGAATTGCCTAATAGATGTTAGCGTTGATGGTAAAGAGAACAAAAAGAAATCTCTGGTGTGTACAAACCGCCTGGAATAAAGAAAAAATGAATTAATTTAATCCGGCCTGTTTGTTTTGTAATTTTGGCTGAAAAAAAACGAAAAAAAACCCCAAACATTTTCATAATGAGCAGGAGCCAAGGCGCCAGATTCTCCTTTCAGAGGCCACGTTTTTTTTCAGCTTTTTAAAAACTCACACACTGAGCACCCTGGCAGCCACTGCTGACAAGATGCAAGGAAAAAAAGCAAGAAGACAAAAACCAAATAAAAAAAAAACGACAAAAAACAGTAACATCTGCAGCCGTCTCCAGTCAGACAGTTCGGTGTGAATAACTCAGCACTTTGTGCCCTGACCTTGGCGAACAAAGCGAAAGCAGATGCCTCAGGAGTGAAGAGCAATGCCATGGGAAGCAAGCGTCCAGTGACTGCTCCTGTTCGTTTCGCTGAGCTGGAGTTATTGTCCCCTTGATGAGGCAAAGGGGTGCCCACTGGGGGCATCCAAACACCACATGCCACTTGGACTGTCATAGTTGCACCACAAAGATGGCTGCTAGACAAATAAACGTAATTTTGATGGTTCATGTCTGGGATCCCCAGTCCGTATGAATGCAGATCAGGGTCAGGCAAATAATGATAGAAGTGCCTTTTAAATCTGGAAATAAATCAAAGCAAACGGGAGCAGATGAATATTTATCATCCTGCCAGAGGATGCTAATACATATACAGATTTATTTCACCTCTGTCCAAAGTTAGAAAAGGCAAATTCTTTGCCATCAAATCAAAGAGAAATGCAACAAAGCCACTGTGTACTTCAAGACTTAAATCTTACAAGTTCCTAATCCTTCTGAAGTCCACACGGGACCTTTGGTCTCTATGGCAACAGCGGGGCATTCAACCAAGTGATTGCCTCCAATGAAATTCAGATAAGACAAAATGGAAGTGAATTGATGTGATTTTAATGCAGAAGTACGCTGCGGAAGGGAGGTCCACTCGGTTCATATTTGAATAAAGCAAACAGAGCAGACAAAAGGCTGACAGCCGTAAATGACATTGTCAGTACAAAAATTATCAGCCAGTTTACAATCTGTTTGCTCATGTAGAACAAACAGAATGTGTGTGGCATCCTGGGGCTTTGTGAACGGCAGGGCCGGCAGCCGGCGGCGAGAGAAAAGCAGATATCAGCTCCCCCTGCAGCCCTGCAACAATTAGATAGCAATTTGACAGGCACACTCAAAATGTGAGTTTGTTGTTCTCTTCCAAGGGCACCTCATCATTTTTTTTTTCTTTCAGAAAGGAAATTCATAATTGAAGCCTGAGGAAAGAAAAAAGACAAATTGTGTGACCTGCGGTCATTGGACGTGCAGGGTGGGACACACATTCCAAACATTGGACTGGCAGTTACCTAGCAAGGAGTCAAATCAAGGTTCCTTTTTCTGCTCTGCCTCCTTTGGTGGAAGAAGACCAGCAGGGAGATCCTTTTTAGAGACAGCCCCGTTCACTCCCAGATGTCCTTTGTTGCATTTTGTCACATGTTTTGTTTTGTGCTTGTTAACTTCTCTATGGCCAGACGGACAAGCAGCAGCTGGTGAGCTTGTAGAAAGCGGCAAGACATCAATTTTATCCCTTGGACAAGATGGAAAAACAGGTCAGACTAGCTGCTGAAAGCACCTTGACCTTTACACTGTAATAATGCCCTTCAACAGGCACAAGCAACCTGCAGGTGGTAAAGGTTATTCTTTCTGATAATGAAATTATTGGTTTGAGACATGAAATTCAAGAGGATTTAAAAAAAATATATCTTAATATTTAAAATTAACACTTAGCTTGTAATAATCTGTTGGAAGAAAAAAGTAGGGAAAAATAATGAATATAAAATTAATCTAGAGAAGGGTACAACAGAAACAGATCATCACAGAAAAGCCATACAGATGTGAAATTAAGGGAAAATCCCACATGCTTTTACTGTCAAAAACCTTAAAACCAAAAGTATGTGCCCCCCTTTTTACTTCCTTATACCTAATTAAATTCCAGTTCCCCCTAGTTAATTGATTTATCAGGAAAAATTCATTAAAATAAAATAATTTTTATTTGAAAATTGTCATTATTATTCCCAAAAGGAAATTCAGTGATATTGTAACTCATATCGAAGGAGTTTCTTCAATGAGTCGCTGTAGATGCTGTTAGCTGAAGGCAGACAAAATCTGTTATACTTCGACTCTGATCAAACAAAAAATATTTTTTTTTGTAAAATCATCTCCAGAGGTTCTAGATGAAAACCCAGAGCAGATCCGTTCGTTTTTTTTACCAGCATGTTGAGCTTCTTTTAGTCAGGTGCTCTGATAGCCCAAGAGATGATGGCAGCAGAGATCGCACTCTTCAGAACAGACTCAAATTCAGGGTCTTGTAGCAGACACAGGAGGGCCAAAACTTAAGAAGTACAGTCCACTCTGTCCCTTATTGTTGAGAGCTTCACAGGAGAGTCGCTTATCAAGTCTGTTTTCCAGGTGAACACTGAGCTATTTGTACTTCTCAACCATCTCCAATTCTTCTCCCATGATGGTGTTTAATCTGTTGTTATTTCTCAAAAAATGTATAATCATCTCCGCTGTTTAATTCACATTCAGGATGAGATGATCCTTCTAACTCCCTAAACTCAACTTCTTCTACATTTCTGATGCCCATGACTGCTGAGTCACTGCCGTATTTCTAAAAATGACAAGTAAAAAGGAAAGGTGAGAGTACTGTTCCCTGTGCTCCTCTGCTGCTGATTACCTGGTTATACACAGAATTTAGTCTTAAAAACTCTAGTATGTTTGTCAGGCTTATCAAGACTATTATTTAAGTGTAGACTTTAGTTTTTGGGAGTTTCTGTCAAAGTAATTGAATCATGTTAAATGGACTGGAGTAATTAAAGAACATGTCTGTCTGGTCTAAATGGCAGTGGGTTTGTTGAAGCAGGGTTATGATGGCACCTTTACCTCCAACTCCAAGACGATAAAGAAGCTGCAAGGCGTACTGAGAGCGGCATGTGTGCTTGCTCAGGTGTCCCAACAGGAGTCAATCTAGAACCTCCATGAAGTGGGATGTCAGAGAAACAGGTCAATAGTCTGTTGCTCTGACATGATACCTCAACACATCCTGAAATCCCAAAGAGTTGAAAATTTCTATTGGTTACAACAATCAATTTATGACCTTCGGAGAAGAAACAGGATGATCAAGCAAGGACACAGTAAGCATATCAGTAATGCTGTATTATGAGTTTTACTTAAAAATTAGAGCAGTACACCCATAGTCACTGGCTTCAAGCAGGCTGTTGGAAAGTCTGGACATAGCAAAAAACTGAACAGATTCCTCAACAGGTTTAGTTTAAAAACCAACTCAGCATCCTGCTATTCTGCCCAAAGTCAAAGGGGCATCCCACCCTCCTTTGACCAAAACCTTCCCTTTCACACCTCAAACATTTCATTATCCACCTCTGTCATGGAGCCTCCTGATTACCAGTGTTTGTTTTATATCAATTCATAAGATAACTTTTTTCTTTTACCATATGCTTTACTATACATCTAGATATGCGGATTTCCAAGACAAGCTCTGAATATTGAGATAATGCTGATAAATAAATCATCTATAAAGCAGAGTATAAAGGAACTGCAAACACACCAAGACAAGAAGTATAAGTCTACAATATATCAAAGTCTAAAATACTATGATACTAAAAAGGTGAACGTTTTGCAAATACTTTTAGATGTCTTTTGAAGTTTGAGTGGGGTAGCCTATAATAAAAAAGCTACTGTTGCTAAACTCATAAATTTACATTTGCTACCGTAGAGAACCAGTTTAAATAGTAACTCTTACATTTTGTTCTTGCAAAGTTAATAATTTCAATGTCAAAACTCAATTTCTTTAAATGAACATGTAGCATTGATCTAGGAAATTCTGTTTTTTTTTTTTTTTTTAGCAGAATGGTACATCGTCATAATTTTTCTTCTACATATTTCAAGGAACCACTGGTCTCCGTGAAATGTGCTGTGTTTTTAACAAGAGAAAAGTTGAAAATGCCTGGGGGTATGCATACATCACCACTTCATATCTAACAGTCTTTTATTGCTTAAAATCTCTGAAAAATCACCTGTAATAAAACTTTAACACAAAAAAATTTCCTCCAAGTTTGGAGAAATGCAACATGTATTATATGTTTTCAGCTTTAAGGTGCCGTTTATAACAGACTAATCCAATCCCACCTACTCAGATAGGACTGTGAGCAATTCTTTACTCTTTGCTTGTTTCCTTATACAGTCTTAGCCAATGTCTTGCAGTATTTCAAACTTGATCTAACTTCCCTTTTGTAGTTTAATAGCCACAGAATTATATAAAAAATGCACAAATTAAGCACAAAAGCTGTTTTCTAGTTCATGTCCCAGGAATAGCAGACATCCTGCTGCAGAGGTGAAAATTAAACTGTGCCAAATAAATTCAGCTGAACCGAAAAAAGTGAAACATCTCTTTTCCTGGCAGGAAAAAGTCCAGTTCACCAAGAAGTTGTGTGTCCTTGTGTTTCAAAGCTTTCCAGACAGATCTGAAAGCAGAAAAGTCAGCTGATTGTTCTTGATACTGTGTCAAACTCCTGATCACAGAGAAAAGAAAGAATGTCATAGTGTTACTTGATATTCATCCCCAGATTCTCAGCCCCCTTCTGCGGTAGCCTTGCTCTGTCTGGCGGTGGAGATGCTGCTTTAGTCTTATTAAAAAGTTGTTTGATTAGCCGGCACTGGAATGGAGGCTGTGGAAAGGTCTGGCAGCAGCAGATAAAAGGGGAATGATAAATAGGCGAAAAGCCAGCCGATTGCCAGTCAAGCCACTAGAGCATCAAAACACATCCATTTTTCTGCAAACTTGATCCAATTATCGTCAACCACTCACAGATAGCCTCTATGCTTTACTCCTTTCATTTCTTGCTAAATTGCTCTTCCCCCTATTCTTTTTTTAGAGATATGGCAATTGGTCATAAAGGGCCAGCCATCATTAGTAATGTTTGAATTGGAGCCCTGTAGTGTTTGGTTAAGAGGGTAAATGCAAATTTGATGAAAGAATAAGGCGGCATTTACATATCAGCCTCTGCTCACATGGGGTGGGTAAACATTCTGTTTATCTCAAGTGTCACTTTATGATTTCAGCCGAATATAAAGCCGGCATTGGACCGGTTCAGGCTAAAGACTAAGGAAATTTACTGTTGATCAAACAAAACGTATTCAAGTAAATCTTCTGCAAAGTAACAAATAAAGCAAGAATGTCAAGTTGCTTCATAGGGTGATCCCCCCCCCCCAATTTTGAAGGTTCTCTCTTGTTTCTTTTCATTTTTTTTTTATTTGATCTCTATATCTTTTACGTAGAGTTTATAATGAGAGTTTGGTACTGAAATAATATTCTACTACAAACTGAAAAGAAGGAAAACTATTCCCTTTTAAGGAACAGAGAAGAAATACTGTAGACTAATAGATGTATTAATATCTGTGTCTTAATTTTGAATCACAGATTGATTATTAATAAGTATACCATCAATTCACGACATCTATCATTAAAAACTAAGAATAAAGTTACAGAAAAGAATTTCTCACTAAATGAATTACAGAATGTAATTGTTCAGTACATGCTTTCCATAGAAACGATCCTGAATATCCTCATAGCCAGAGCTCAGGGGGGCTGTTAAAAATAAGGCAAAACACTGCCATCTATGGCTTCATTTTAAGGACTGCTGAGGTCCTGTGTAGCCAGCCACAGCACAAAGGCACGCAACGCTCCAAGATGAGTTATACAAGCCTGATATTTGTAAATAAAATAAATTAAAAAATATTGTAAACAAAACCAAAAATCAAATCACATGAATGATATATTTCATATATATTATATCAAAAAAGCGCTCTTTATAAGGGTTGACACCAAAGTTTCATAGCGTTGCTCGTGAAGCTGACACGTTTTTGGCTTCCAAAAATGACAGATTAGACTGAAAGCTAGATTTTCATCCAAATGGGCATCTGGTGGCCATATCCTTTAAGCAACACAATTCTGCACAAATCAGGGGTTCTGTCAGAGCTTTTCTTACCACCTGCTGTGTATCTTCCCCTCAAAACGATTGAGCCTGCCTTTATTGTCTCATCATGATTTTATCTTTACAGTTTATTGGCCAGAACACTGCAAACATTGCACATTTGTACTTTAATGTGCAGCAAAAACATACTGCTAGTGTCATATACTGTGTGCTGGTGTGCCTTACTAGATATTTGATGGTAGATACTTTCATATCCAATGCATTTTATTGGCAATAAAACGATAAATCAGGACCTAATTTTGACTGCGATTCAAAAGCGCATTAAGGCACAATAATGAAGTGCATATAGCTGCCAGACTGGGGTAGCAGGTTGGCGATGAAGCATAGAAGAAAGCCAGATGTCAGGGCTTCTATAGCTTAGGCCTTGACCAGGCCTACGTCTGCGGCGGCCCTTTATGTGGCGCTCTGTGAGATGCACCGGTCCCCTATGGGAGCACGAAGGCTTTACTGGTGATAAGACGCGATCTGTCCCGTCTGTCACCTCTCCCCAAGTTATTCATACACCATCCATACAGTCGGTCCTCCAAGACCTCTAATCCCCGTCTCTCGAGGTGGAGTACAGACAAGAAAGCAGACAGGCAGGCAGGCAGGTTGTGAGTCTGTTCATGATGTTCAACACGCTGAGCATGACTGAGCATTTCATATCTACAATGCCACCAGCATGAGGCTGCAGCACAGTGTGCAATCTCCACTTGCACACTAGTTCTGACAATATTGTGTACATACATGAGTCCAGAAATATGGAAGAGGCTGCATGGCTGATTTTTTTATCTGTATCTCCATGAAGGATGTAAAATAGGTCAGGGCAGTGACATTCAAACTTGCATCATGCAGTGCCCTACAAAAATATTCAATCTGATCTTTTGTTATATGCATACAAATTAACCTATGCAACTAAATTCAAGGGAACTCATTACTAGTTTTCAACATATATTAGAAATATAATCTGAAAATTGCAGCATTTATTTGTGTTCAGCCTCTCTTTCTCTAAAACTCCTACATAAGATCCAATGCGACCAGCTTTCTTCAGAAGTAATCTACTAGGTTAAATACTGCCTTAAAAGACAAGGTGAGTCAAAAAAAGCAGCTAAGATGTTTTTGTCAGCCCAGGAGGAGCTGTAGAACACCACAGCTCTTGTGGGAGAATCTACTGATTATACAACTATTTATTTTCTACTGCACCAGTTGGCATTGTATTGTAGTGGTACGAAGAAAGACTAAACTTGAAAAACTAAACTTGTTTTTAGCCTACTTGCAAAACTGTCTGTATGAAAACAGAAATTGCACATCAACCTGAAAATGAAAAACAGGCAAAACCATGACATGGTGACACTTTTTGCTTTGCATCCCCATGCAAGAAACAATACGTCAGGTCAGAGGTGATGAGAAGATTTCTAACGCAGCTAAATGCATGAAAATCTATCAAGACAACCTTTCGGAGGCCCAGAAGACTTGAAATTAGTCATCGTATTTTAGTAAGACAATAGCCACAATCATGGAATGAATTCAGGTCAAAGTGTATTCATGGGGTGGAATCACCCAATTAAAGTCCAGACCTAAATCTAATATGAGGCAACACTTAATTCAATTAAGCTAATTCAAACAAAAAACGTGAAACAATCTCAAAGACACGCCCTGTAGGAGATGCAACAATAAATACATTGATTGAACTAACATAACATTCATATGCATGTCTCTTCTTTCAAATACCTTAAATTATATTTGCTTGTTTGAAATGATCAGGGAGTACGAGTACTTTTACAAGGCACCATATTGGTCCCTAAGTCTGGTGTTTAATATGAAATATATCTTAAATTCAAGTAGATTACTAATTTTAATATTTAAGATGTAAAAGTGAGGTGGTCCATACTGGTCAAGCTCAGTGTGTGAACACTGCCTTCAAATCGGATCAGGCAGTTGTGGCATTCATGCAAGTGTTAGTTTGTGTTGTGAGCTACCTCGGCACCTCTGTGACCACACACACGAGAGTAAATTTGCTCTGCACGTCATCTCCTGGTGTTTACAAACAAATACAAAAAGAGTTTATGTAATGCATTTATTTAAACAAGGCCTAAGAAATGAGCAAATAGATCATTCTTAGGGATTCTTTGCTTTGCAAACACACCTATTATAGATTAAACTTTGACAGTATGCCAGAATTATCAAGGTAAACTGGAGCTGTGACTGACGACTGAAAGTGGTTTCTCTTTGTTCTTGTGTGTGTTTGTGAGGGAGTGAGTGAGAGATAGAGAGATAAATACAGAGAGAGAGAGAGAGAGAGAGAGTGAGAGAGAGAGAGAGAGAGAGAGCAGGAAAAGTCATATATAAAAGAGACTCAGCAGGTCTCACTACGTGGCACTTGCTTTTCGTCTCTTCTTTCTGGAAGCACCATCAATTTACCACTCCCTTCAAGGATCAACAAAAAAGACTGACCTGGGACAGACACTGAGAGTTCACTTCAGGGCCCATTAATCAAGTGTCATGTTTGTGTGCAGATGAGGTCAGATCCTGGCATGTTGGTTGCAAATATAAGGTCACGTACAGGGCATTGGATTGAACCCAAAATTAATATATTCGTAAGGCAGTGATAAGGGAAGCTGTGTCAAACCTACAAGAGGTATTGGCCTCCTTAATGCTGATCAAATCAGCCTTCACAGCTTCGGGGAGGTACGTAGGTGTTGTTCTATGCCTGTATGTTCATATGTTGGGAAAGGACCACCTGTTGGGGGGGAAAGGAACCAGTAAATTTGGAGTCTCTGTGTGTTTTTGTCAGTTGGAATTTTAATTTGTCACTCAGCAAGGTTGGGCCCTCGTTGAATCACTTAGCAAAGCCACACCTGCTTTCCTCCATCGTTTTTTGCCTTTCTCTTTTCTTCTACCTGAACTCAAGTTGTTTCCAGGAGTTCACCTGTAGGCCAGCTCTGTTGACACACTGGCCTCGCTACATCTGGCTAACACCCATCTCTCTTAGTTTTCCATGTTAAACTGTCATACCAAAGCTTCACATAGATTCCAAGCTTATAAACAAGGTTTGTTGCTTCATTCTGTTTTGTAAAAGTATTACTGCTGCAACCTGAGGCAAAAAGATTATTTTTTCAACCTTTCTTATATGACTATCTGGGGAAATCAACATGTCTTTATTGTCCTCGAATCACGAGAGGTTGCATGGTCTAAAAGAGACTTTTATTTTTGGTGCACACCTCCAGAGGTAATGCATGCCTGAGTTTGAAATGAGAAGATCATAATGCAGGCATTACCAAAAGCCACATCTGACTAGCAAAACAAGGAGGCAGGTGGCAGACAGTAGCACGCTCCAGTAGAGAGCTAAATGGCTTCTGCAAGTATAGAAAAGATCACAGATGCACACAGAAGCCTTTTTATTGTATACACTGGGCCTTTGAGATGATGAAAAGGCCTTGTGACTTATTGTACAAAAGAAGCTTAACTTATTTCAAATAAAATTTTGTCAAAATATCTAAACTCAAAGTGACTTGATGTTATCTATTCACCTTTATTTTCACTTTTGATTTTGTCACACTGCAGTGACAAACCTCTAAGTATTTTACTGGGATTTTATGTGATATAACTACACAGTAGTACAAAAGTAAAACTGTTATTAACATGCTTTTTTTTCCAGTTCCCTAAGTCACTGCTCTCCAGATCAGACAATTAATGTTGTAATAACAGCCGGAAGTGGATTAGGATATTTTTTAGATTCATTAATCTAGAATTCTCCTGCACAAAAATAAGTCTAATTAAAACAAAGGTCTTGCCAACTGGATTTGTGTTTGGTCTCTGACTGGGCCACTTTTACATATAAATATGCTTTGTCCTAAACTTTTATTTTGCAGTTCTGGCTTTATGTTTTGGTTAACCTCTGCCTGAATCTCAAGTATTTTGTAACCTCTTATCGGTGTCCCTAGAGTTATATCTCTATCCATCTTTGCATAAACTGTTACTAACTTTGCTGCTCCTGTTGAAGAAAAGAGAAAAAAAGAGAAAAAAAACGTATTTATTTTCTAACATTGGGACAATGTGGATGTGTCAGCTGCAAAGCAAACCATAAAATCCGAATAAACAGGTTAAAAC
>JAUZNJ010010509.1:0-17935 GCA_034780135.1 Jordanella pulchra
CTCACTGTTTGCATCACATGCTGTTTTTATTTTAATTATGTAAAGCACTTTGAAATGCCTTGATGCTGAAATGTGCTGTACAAATAAAATTTGATTGATTTTTGATTTGATCTAAGTACATCATGACTAAAGCTGGTATGGATCTCGTATACCGAAGCCTTAAACATCACATTACCACAGCTTACTTATTTCTTTAACCTGACCAGCTCATTAACATACCCACCGAATGCACTGCACTGCAAATGGCTACTGACTGTATCTACCAGGTTCTTTGTACGTAGTACTGGGGACTTCCTCAGATGTTACATCATCACCTTTTCTGCAGGATTAAAATCACAGAGAAAAAAAAAAACAAAACTTGTTATGTTCATTGAGGAGAAGGGCAAAGTTTCTTCATTAACACATTTCTGTTTAAAGATTTCTCTGTTTCCCTGAAAATCTTAATACGATTTCAGTTTAACTGCTGAAATGAGAGGATTAGTCGTTGTCACTCTTTGTCGGATTTTTGCAGCTAATTTGCAGCTGTGATGGTGAGTCAATATTTGCATGGGTTGATATATTCTTTTCTCTTCTTCTTTGTTCGACTGTCACAGGCTGATGTCTTGATCAGAGATGATCCTGAATGGACCTGCCTAACCTCCCGCTCTGGCAGGAGGTATTAAAACTCATTTAAGATGTAATTATAGAAACGGTAAAGGATGTCATGAGATGCAGCAGCAATAATTGACACAGGCTTTTTTATTAATTTTTCTATTGGAGGTATTATCTTGTCATCTCTGCTAAGTATAGCTTTGCTTTTTATAGTTCTCAGTAGTGCCACTATGCACAGATGTATTTACACTACATGGAAAGTCCATTCCACCACCTTTACTATAAATTATTACCTCTTTCTGAAGAGCTCTATATTTCTTTTACAGTGTTTTAAAATTCATAGGCTTTTACTGAAACACAGGAATTATAGCTTCATGATGGATTCCTTGGTTATTTATTGTGACTTCCTACAGGCACAGACCGTAAACATTTTTGCAGTGCATTTGAACTGTCAGATCCTAACCTTTCTCACTCAGCTCTTCCAACAATTTTTCTTATCCTGCAGCTCTAAAAATATCCCAGGGCCATCAGATCCCCCCCGAAAAACCAGGGAGTGCAGGTCCGTAAAACACGGCGTTAGATAGATTTGAGGAAGAGGGATGACCTGGACCTGCACCAGGCGGTGTGTGCATGTGTGTCAGTGAAAATAGGATTGGTGTTTTGGGTTGAGATATCAGACCATCAAAAAGGAATTTGGAGGAGGCTGTCAGAAAAAAGGAGCTCAATTCGTCCTTAGATAGGTTACTGGGGGGCAGCATTAGTGGGAAAACATGGCTGGGCAGCTCTGGGGCCTTCAAGGAGAGGGATGCTCCTTTCAAATGGAACCTTAGGATGATTATTACGTGACTGAAAGCATGAAGCCCGAGCTGCTTGGAGTGTTGGTGGGCGGTTCAGGGGAACGGAGCTTAGAGGGGGAGGTGTTGCTGGTTTTCAGGATCACAGGGAGGCTCAGGGAGACTGGGAGTAGGCCAATTTAACACATGAGGGGGCACACTTAACACTGGAATCAACCTAAAAACGCTTAGATTGCCTGCTTGTTCTATCAAAGGCCATATATTTATGGTTCCTCTGATTCGTGTGCTTCAACTATAGCAGCTTCATTCACACTTAGTTTATGTTTCTGTCTGTTTCTGGAGCAAACATGTACCGAGTTAGAGGTGTAAATCTCAGAGTAAATACAGCAGTCAGTAACGTTTGGTGTAAAAGCATCAGAAATACAGTGGAAACGTTAACATGGAAACTTTTATTCCTGTGTTTTACTTTTTGGGTTGGAGATACTGTTCCAAAACATTGCAGAAAGATTCATACCCTTATGAGCTTTCTATAATTTTGTTTCATTCATAAATGTGGGGTGGAGCTGAACTCATTCATGGTTTTACATTTTTATACGTAGATATCTAAGAACTCAGCTGAACACAGTGACTCTAAGTCAGTATTTTCTACAGCTAACTTGTACCTCAGTTTTTTCCGCACTTTATAACTAACAGGTTTTTCTGACGTCTTTTCTTTCTTTGTTGAAGCTGCCAAAGATCTGAATGAAAGGCTGCTAGCATTAGCCCGCTTGCTTCACTGCGCTTTTCTTTATTTCACCAAATGACGCAACTTAACCAATCAGGGATTAACCTGCAGGCAGTTGGAATGTGTCATTTGTTTTCCTATTGTGTAAAAGACCAGAAACGATAGTAAAGAAACCAGTGCAATCCATAAATGTTGCTAATGCTACATTAAAATGAACGCTTCTAAACACAAGTGAAATTATTATACAAACCAAGAGCTTTATTTAGCTTTTTTCTTCTAAAGTTGATTGAAGCCTAATTTAAAGCCATCTTTTGAAGCAGTGGGTTTTTTTATGTCTGAGATTCACATTTTTCATCTTGGCGACCAGAGTTCTGGGCTTCCTGCTACAGCAGAGCCAAACAAGGAGAAGATCATGGTAAGAAATGCATAAAAAAGATGCCAAAACAGCTCATTATGTATTATGTAAAGGCACCGTACACTGTAGTGGCAGTGTATATGTCCTTCTCATTACCTCCTTAGAGATTGAGGGTGCAACACCATCATTTGGTAAACCTTCCGCCATCTGTCAGACTGCAGAGTTTAAGTCCTTTGAAATCTATTTACTTTCAATATAAGTTCAAAGCTAAAGGCTTTGCATATATTCATAGATAGCAGTGTGATATTTTGATAAACTGATTTGTTTCCATCTTGCTGCCTGCATCAGATTGTGGACAAAATGTTAGTCTGCTAAAGAGCAGATGCCTCCTAAAAAGCTGAATAAACTCTCTCATAACAGCAGACATAAGGACCTACTTCAGTCTTCCTGCACATGGAGAGGAGGATGCAAATGAGCGGGCTGTACCCTGTAAATAAACAAGAGCTGAATAAACCCTCCCTAACTCTGCCATGCATTCAGGAGCCTCACCTCAGCTGCCTAATGAGCTTGCTAATTTGTCTCAGATTCATTTTTACAAGATGCAGCCATGTTTGTGTTTATCTGCTAGCTCTTGTTTGGATAAGGAAGTAGCGTGCATTTTGTGTGGAGGAGGCTGTTCATCATTCTGTGCAGCAGCTGGAGAGCGGTATGAACTGGACAAACCTCCCTGCTCCTCATCATCCCTCTTAGAACACTCGGCCGACGGCGAGCCACATATCCGCCTGCTCTCTGCCAACGTGGAAAGCAGTCATTATGAGAACAAGTGATTTCTCTTTCAGCCTGGTTCATGGGTCAATGGCTCTTTCCCTTCACTATTTCATGGCAGAGTTGGTGGGATTGAAACTCTCCTCTAACCTGAGCTCCCCATTCCCACGCATTCTTTGGGGCTATTGAATCCTCCAGAGCCTCCCGGTTTGCTCTTGTGCTTTGGCTGCATTGTGTTTTACTTTATTGATCCTAACGAGGGGACGATTTGTGTCATCCCAATAGGCTGAGCGTGTTGTTTGTCCAGATTTATGTGCCGCGCCTTCAATGAAAATCCCTTCCCAGTAAAATCTTTAACACCCTCTTGCTGTTATCTTATTGAATAACTGTCAGGCGTCTTTTGATGACAGAGTTTAGGGCCTTTCATCACTGTAGCCGGGGTCTCTTCACACACTGCATAAGTTACCATTAAATAATGTCACTTTTATCTTATTTTATGATGTAGATATTGTGTCTGACGGAGAATAATACTGAACTGATGAGGAGCAAACAGTCCAGCGCCAAAGGCCTGATGAGAAGCAGGAGTTCTTATAGATGAACAATCCGTTCATCCTACTTTAAAAAGAGATTTTAAAATGCTCACTAGAAGTCAGGTGAGTGAATCATGCATACTGAAACTCAAAATAAATAAGTTTCTAAATTACTGTATGTGTAATAATAAAAAGGGACAGAAATCCCCCCCTCCCATCCCTTTTATTATCAGCTGCTGTATGAAAAGGTTACTCATTATAAAGTTGCTGTTCTGGTCACATCTCATAACAGGTGAAAGTAAATGGAGATCAGAGTGCAGAAAGGAGTTCAGATAGAATAGGTCGGCATCACATCTGTGAATATTTTCTCCAGACAAAAGAGATCCTAAAAGCACCGTTATCACAGCTACTTTTATTACTTAGTATTAAATTATCACCAGCTAACATATTCAGTATTTATTTGCTGTGTCATGTGACCTTAAATCCCTTCAAATAATTCATCAACCAGTTTTCTTTGTGTTTGTATTTCTTTATGTTACTTATTTAGGACTATTTTTGGTATATTTACTAACCTTCTGAGGACCAACAGGCCTTGGCCGTGTGTGTGTGTGTGTGTGTGTGTGTGTGTGTGTGTGTGTCTGTGTGTGTGTGTTGCTAACCCTTACTTGGCATGATTTACATGTGAAGACCCACAGAGAGAAATTACTTGGGAAACTTTGAATGGGTTTATCATATATTTTCACAGCTGTATGGTTACTTGTGGAACCAGAACCACCTTTAATAAAATATCTTCTTTTCTGAGCATTATTCCTTTTTTTGGTTGTTATTGTTCTTTTTTGTTTAAACAGCCTCTTTAAAGCAGTGCTACTTATGTTTTAAGCCAACTATTAGCTTAATTTAAGATGCATTCAATTGTTTTTAGGTCAATATTTAACATATTAATGCTGCAGACTGCTCTTCTTAAAAAACTCTCCTGTGTGGAGAAGGTCCAATCCGTCACTGAACGCCTCATGTGACCCAGAGCTGTGCTTTTTTATGGCATCATGGCTCCTCTTAAACACCAGAGCTAAAAAACAACAGAAAATGAATGACACCAATCTTTCTGTTTCTGTAGGATGAAGAATTTAATCTAGAGGGTTTAATGTGGCCTCGTCTTTATAATGCACTGGTCTAAAGTGCTTTCTATCAGTTTGAAGGAGATTTAGCATCAGTGCAGAGTTTAAAACTGCTTTCAGTGCCTCTAAACCTGAGAGTTACAGATCTAGGGCTCATAGATGCTAAAATGTTCACAGTGCTGCTTTTATTGATGTCATTCATAGTTTAAGTCAATAATTCAGTTGGTTTCTTAAAAAATGGTTTTGTATCTGTGTTTGGTTTTGTTTTTCACGTGGAAACATCCTCTAATGACAATCAGACAGAGCTGTTCAAACTCAGACCAGATGCTCAGTAAACAGGTTTGGAGTTTAAGCTCCATCTTCTTCATCTTTGTTTCTCATTTTTAGTTTTACACATAGAGATAAAAAAGTTCCCAAAGGACTAGGATTGAGTTGTACATAAATAATAATGTCACTCTTCCTCCTCCTCTGTCTGTGGCTTTTATTACCTCTTGTCTCCATCCCAGCCCCCACCTGCCATCCCTGTCCGGCATCAGACATTTGAATAATAAACACAGCTACGTTGTTGACTTTAAATCCTGATTCTCCGTCGCACCAGATCCCCTCCTCTGTCCCCATTTCACTCCCATGATATATTAGTAAGGCCTCCTTGTCTTCTCACTTTACCCAGGAATTCACACAGATGCTTTGCCCAACAAAAGCAGACCATTAAACTTGCGTCATCTCCTGGAAGGTAACACAATCTCCTTGAAGCTAAGGTGCAACATGTCACACTGTGATTTAGTATTGACACACAAGGACAAGCAGGAGTACTGAGAGACAGCAGCCACTTCACACACTATAAAGATCCCCGATAACAAACTGCAAACTGAGCACACAGGACTTTTCAAGGGTTTAGTATTTGGTTTCAACAAGGGAATAAAAAAGAAAATTCAGGCCAAAAAATTCACCTCCAACACATCAAAACCATGTTGAATAAAATCATAATTTGATGTCAGCATTTCTCATGGAATTAGAATGTTGATCAATATGTATTGAATATACATTTTTATTGTTTTTTATATGGAAATAAACAAAAATTCTGTTTCTCAAAAGATTAAAACAGTAAACTAGTTCAACAGCTTTAGGTAAAACACAACAACAAGCCTTCATGGGACTATTGAGGGGTTTTTTTTTGTTTTTGTAAACTTTACCAGCTGGTCTAATTTCAGACTTGGAAGAACATCAGTTATAAAAGTTCCTCATTAGAATCCTTTGTTTGACTCGCAAAATCCAAACTGCTAAACAAATGATGATATAAAAACATCAAAAAACAAGCTCCTCCTTTTCTAACAACCTTTTTATATTTTTCACTTTAATAAATTACTTTACATTTTTTGTTATGTATCTACCTGCAACGCTTTATTTTGTAAATTTTATAATCTTTGTAAACTTAAAAATAAAATATATATCTTAAAAATGTTTTGTTTTTTTATCTTAAAATCTTGAAATGAATCCTAAGTCTTTGTCATCACTCAGCAGTGATCACTACATGTCAGAGTTTTCTACTTCTTCAGGGTTAAAATCAGGAAATGTAATCCTCTGTGACTACTTGTACTCATAAAACTCAAACCTCATCATTTCCTTCTGTATCCCTATTAACCCTGCTGCTATCTTACATAAATCAGGGATTGCTGCAGCGTTGACGAGCGGTGTGAGCGACTGTCCTCTGCTGCTACATCCTCATCTAGGAGGCGACATGTTGTGAATCAGTGCAACAGAAATAAACTGGATTGAAACTAAACTAAATCACTTCTTATTTTGCTGCATGTTTCAATTTCTTTAGAACAAAATAATTGCAAACAAAGTAAAAAACCCATTTCTGACTAAAGAACAAAATCAGATGATTTATTATTACTCTCCCTGGCATATCTACTATTTCTGTTTACATTTCTATGAATTTTATTTATACATTTCCTCTAAATAATTACGGATCACAACATATGCCTGTATGAGACGATCAAAATCTCCTAGGAGTCAGTGTTTGTAATCTTTCTTGGTTAGCAACAAAGAAAGAGCATCAGATGCACATGTTTGACTGATCTATTGGAGACAGAACAACCTGTGGAACCGCCTGGGGCTCTATGTTGGACCAGTGTTCTGGGTCTTATTTAGGCCCATGGATAAATTGGGTCAGAACTCAGGAGAACCTCGGTACGGCGGCACCAACTGTAAGACACTTGGTCTTCAGCAGAGGTTCTTTCTCCATTGGACCAACCGAGAGGTGATTGTAATCTGATGCGTGAGTATGACCCGTGTGACCCGACTCGTCCTAATGAAGAGGAGCAGTACCCCCCCACAGAGAAAGATCATCTCCATCGCCTGTTTCTGAGAGTTCAGTCCTTCAGCCACATGATCATACCTGAAGGTTGGAATATAGAGGGACTAGAAAGGTCATTAATATTTCATCTTTGAGGCACAAACTCACTCTGACCTCTACTGAGAACCAACACACTATGCAGCTGTTTCATGTTAAAGGTGTAACGTTGTAGACAAAACAAAACATTATTGCTTCAAATCTATTTTATCTCTCTTAATATTAATTGTTATTCTAAAATGATGCCACCTGGAAAAAGTCATTCAAAGAAATCAATTGTGATAAAAGTGGTACTAATTATTGATGTCCCAGGAATCCAGAGACACAGGCAGATGATGTGGAGTAGCTAGCTTCAGAGCTTCCCTGTAACCCAACACAGCCCTTGGTATGTGGGCTCTTAGTGTCTGGCTGCAGAGACGGGGGAGTGTGCTCACTTTAGTTCAAAAACAAACGTGTAGTTTGATGGTTTTGTGTTCTCATATTTAGTTTGGCCGTTTCCCACATGAGTGATGTGGCAGAAAACCTTACTGAGAGAGGCTGTGCACTGTGTTGATGGTCTACTTCCCTTCTTAATAGGGTGGAGGGTGTGTGTGTGTGTGATTGATTCTCTGTATTCTTAAAGCGTGTGTGCTTGTATTTTTCAAGCATGTGTCTCTGTTTGGGATTACTTGATTGGAAATACCACCCTGTCCTGATTCTGTTCTCACTGGCAAATTCCTTTCTGGAAAGACATACCTCTCCAGCTGTAAAATTCAAATCACCTTAAAACAAATACTGCAGGGAAAACAAACAATATCTGTGCTTGAGGTGATTGTTTGGGTCTGAGTAGGCAAAGCAGAGAGGCAAGGTTTGCAGGTTGATATTTTATTCAAAGCCCGTGACACACTGAAAAAAAAACATTTAAAGGAACTCATGCATGTCTTCGGTACCACAGGTATGGATAAAGCTCCCATAAAGGTTTCAGCAAAGTTTCCACATCAAATCATCGTCAGCAGCAACAAGATGTGATTTAACTGCAGAGCGAAGCTGCAGATCTACAATAATTGTAGCAAATATCTGGATACCAGAGGACATTCTAACCTTTTTAACTGGTTAAACTGGATGATGGAGCAACATATTCAGACTGTCCTTCAAAAACATTTCCCTCATTGTTACATAAACACATTTTGTTGTGAATTTGCCTCAAACTGATTCAAAATAGACTGTTTCTGGTCTATTTTCACTAGAATTGTTCACCTTTCTGCCCCATTAGCAGTCCGCGTGGGAGCAACATCTGGTGGCTTTTATACAAAATCAAAACTACTATATGATACCTTTTTAAGCCTTTCAAATGTAAATAAAAATGCCTTTACTGCTGCTGTTTATCCATTTGTTATGAAATATAGTTGTTTACTTTTTACCAAGAAGATAGGTACTTGCTTCCAAAGCCATCTCTTAAAGACGCCCGTCTTATGACATTGCTGTATCACATCATTTATGAATTATCTGAAAATCTGAGACCTCTTGAGGGCAAAAGAGACATTTTCATGACTTTAGCTTAAAAAGAGAGGTTAGTGTCCATATGCAGATTAGCTGCTAAAACGCCACTTTGTCTCAACTTTGGGTTGAAACCTTCCAGGAAGCACCTGGAAACCGACGTGCTTCCTGGAAGGAACTTCCTGCGCTCTTACCTTAATATGCTTCCTCTGCTCATGTTTTTCAACGGACCAGGAGAGGCTGCTCCTCATTGAGATTTCATGAGGATGCAGGGTGTATAAAAAACTCATACAATTGATCGTGTATGATATGGTCCCTTTAAGTTGTATTTAAAATATCACAATGTTGGACATCTTTTTCGGCTGAACATAGTGTGTTATTTACTGCATATAAAGAACAGTTCTTATAAAAAAACTCCTACCTCTAAGATGCTCATTTCTCAGACTGTTCATCTTTTCAGTTCCTCTCCATCTACTAATTGCATAAAGATGTCTGTACTTCTGATACACTGTAAGTGAGATTTCAGATGAGCTGTTGGATCTGAGTCTGTCAGGAATCAAAATTGGTTCCTTTAGTTTTAGATTGCAACATATTCAGTTTAAAGTCATTCACTGTTTGCACTTTTCTAAACTTAATAAGCTATTTCCCATAGTCTCACCAACATTTGACCAATGTACATCAGATGATGGGACTTTGGGTCATCTGTTTTACTCCTTCCCTAAACTTACAAACTTCTGATGCAGGATAAATACATTTTATGATAAACTTCTATCTCTGGATAAACATTTTATAATTCTGGGTTGCTTTACATTCTCTCTCTCTTTTCCCGTGTCTCTGCAGCAGGCTACAATGTTTGGATTGGTGGTTGTTCTGTGGGAATGGAAATCCTCTACTCCTCCATGTGTTAAGAAATGGCTAAATTAGATGATGTCCTGTATCTGTATTGAAGAAATGCGATACTTTTTGTCAGACAACCATCATAGGTTCCTTGATGCGTTCAATAAATCATACAAAAAATGAGCTAAAATCACTGCCGAACTTAGCTAGACCAGTACCTTTAAATGTTTTCTTCTTTATTATCATTATTACTGTAGACAGAATTCATTGCTTTCATCTTTTATTGATATTTCATGTTTTATGGTGAACTTTTGTTGTTCCCTTTGACTCTGTCTCTACAGACTGATGTGCACATATTTTATTCTCATTTATCAGTTCTCCACTAAGCTAAAAGTGGTTTGACTGTTTTGTCTTGTTGATTTTTGTTTTTGTTGTCCTTGTTCACATTTTGTTTTTATTTTTTTTCCTTTCTCCTGTCTGTTTAACTGGGAAAATTCATAGATAAATTTATAAAAAGCAGTTTTTAACAGTGATATAACATCCTGCAATTGAATTAATGAGTTGTATTATCTTATAAGCAGATAACATAACCAGCGCATCCTTTTTATTAACTGAATGTTACAATGAAAAAAAAAACAGTAACAAGTAACAGTAGATCAAAACAGGCAGTAGAAGCCTCCCACTGGAAGTCAAATAAAACTACTGATATGTTGTTTCTGCTGGTTAAAAGAAGAAGCAGAGCTGCTGCAGGTAGATAGAGGATGTCAGCCCTTAGGCAGAGGGTAAACACTCGCCGCCTCCAGTCACACATGACCCGTTGTTGACAGGTGCCAGAGCACATAGCCTCTCAATCAGCAGGTAGAAACACTGTGAGAACTCAATGTGACCAGCAGCAGAAATCAGGCTCAGTCTGACAGAGAAATTCACTCAAACCCCAAAGTCACATTAAAAGTATGTGTTCAGTATTGACATTTTTTAAAGAAAACAAAATAAATAAACCAACTCACCACTAGCAAATATGTCGGTGCTATAGACTGTAGCATCAGCATATGATGGGAAGACAGTCTGTACTACAGTTGTCCTTGTTTTTAATCACCTGCAGACTGAGCAACAGTAAAGCTCATCCTTTAAAGTCAATGACGTCGAACTCTGGTTTTAGGGGACTGGAGTCCGTCTGAATTGGACAAACAGGGAAGGACTCCTAAGTATAAGCATAAGTGCTTCATTGGTCGCTATGATAAGTGCTGCCTTAATAGTGCTCTTAGTAATGAAGGAGGTAGAAAGAGGAAGCAGGACGCTTTCTATTGACAGTTCGTTTAGCATAGGGACCTCCTGACATTTCTATCTGATGCTTCGGAGCTCAAAGGATTCCCACAATCCTTTGGGATCCTATGGGCTGTATAGGAGCAGCACAGCTCTCCACGTTTAACAGAAATCCATTATTTCTTCAGATGTACTCTGTGTGACACTTGACAGGTAAACACCTTCATATGTTTTCTAATGTGAGCTTTTTTCTCTACATTCGTGGAACTTGCTTTTCTACAGATATTTTTCTCCAGTAGTAGTCCCAGTTTGGATAGCATCATTCATGATGTTGTCTTTGCATAATTCGTAAGAATGAAGGTTGTCTAGATTCAGCACAGCAGGATTCTGTTCTTCCTGTTAAACATATGAAAGGAGAAGGATTAGGAGCTACAATTCGGTGAACTCTGAAGGAGACTATCACCTCTTAGGAGATAGCTGGTAAAACTTTTAACCAATCTAACTGTGTGATTTGATTGAATTGTCTTTCTAAAGTGCCTTGAGATGACATGTGTTGTGAATTGGTGCTATATAAATGAAATAAATTGAATTGAATAATTCAGCCATTCAATTCAGGTGTGTTGGACCTGAGGCATATGTAAATGTTGTAGGATATCAACCTCTGACACCTCTGTACTAAGTACTGTACTCCTGGGACAAAAGGGTTAACAGTAGTAAGCTTCCGTCCGTCTGTCAAATGTATTCAGATGCCTGAACTTTCAGCTTTTATATTACATTTGTGATCCATCATTCATTCTTACAGTGTTGTCAAAATGTGTTGTGGTATTTACCAGTGTTTAGCAGGTTATACTGTCCCTAGAGTTAAAGAACAGCAGCTCATATAATTATGCTTTCTCATGTCTTTTGGGTTGATTTTATTTTTGCCAGTGAACAGGTTAAACATTGTGTTATGGACCTAATTCAGCTGCCTGCTTGGATGGATCCTTGTTCTTCCTTGTTTTTCATACAGACATACATAAATATCCCAAACAAAATTAAACACGTATGTTATGGTTCTGGTTGATGTCCTCTGGACTCTAACATCTGGCCCTCTACCTCCACTAACTCTAAATCTTCCTTCTGCTTCCTTTTCTTTATTTCAGAGTGTATTTGTGCCTAATATCAGTCATTTATCACATTGTTTTATTCTTCCGGCTCTAAAGACTTTTTCTGTATTTCTATGTCATGTGTGGCCTTTGCTCTGGTATTTGACAGATGGTCACTTATAGCGGATCTGTAAAATAAACTGAGCTGCATAAAATCAGGTCTGAAAAAGGAAGACACAAACAAAGTTAAACGAATGATCTAGTTAGGTATCTGAAGGACCTGTCGGTGTATTTGAAACTCAGAGAATACATGAGGATCAGTTTCCATCGTGAGCTGATTAACTATCCGGTGTGATATCAGGGTCAGCAGTGTTTCCACTCCACTGGAGTATTTAGTGACTTTAATGCGTGGTGGGTGCCCGCGTCTGTGAGATTCCCCTCGGCTAAGTAACCATTAGGATGAGGAAACAGATCTGCCTCTGAAATCATCCAGGGGGTCTCCTGGGTCCGACGGTAACGGCCTACAGGAAGGAGGGCTGCCAAGGCGGCAGTGGATGACCAAATATGCTGCTGATTGGACATCTTGCATTCATTAAGGCGGGTTCTGTGATGCACCGTGTCCATCAGCCCAAGGAGATCCGATAACAAAGCCAAACTGTGCGTGGTAAGGTGATCTCAGAGCAGGCCTCTTCCTCCAGTTCCAAAGAAACAACCCTCTGTTCCACTAGTGGGTAAAACAGAGAGGCTGCGATGCACATAAAGAAAAAAAATCACAAGGCTGTGGACAGGATGGGGACAGAGAGGGACGGACAGAATCTGCCTCCATCCAAAACCTAACAACTGGTTGGAAAATTAAACACAGAAACTGTGAAATTCATTTTTTTATTTAGATATTTGGATCGTTTCCTCTCAGTTATATTTTAAAGCTGTGTTATGAATGTTTGATCAGTTTTTTTCCATCCATTCTCATTAACACTTTTATAATTTATTCATCCCTTATAGATTCTCTTTATTTCTCGTATTCTGTTGTTTTTACCTTTTTTTAAATCATTTTTTTTAACATTCAACATTGTGTTTTTTGACCATATTCTCTATCCTAAGCTCTATTCTTCACTTTCCTTTGCTAAGTTTGTTTTATTGTATTCAGTATATGAATTCAACGTATTTCCCTATTTTTATCTCATGACAGTTAGATTTGAAGAATGGGCTCTATAATTAAATTGTCTCTCATTTTGTTTGTCTTATTTTATTACTTTTTTGTTCTTTCTCCTTTCTTTAATTTCCTTTAATGAGCCACCATGTGAATGATGTATAGTGGAAAAGAGCAGCTCAGTCCTTAAATATAGATTAATGAATAAAAAGTTACCCTTTTTTTTTTCTCTGAGTAACTTTAAACATATGCAGGACCCTGATATTCTCATTTGGATCTTTTATAGCCAAAACTCAGTCACAGCTAAAACGTCTTCTTCCAGTTGATCCCGATAAAGTCTCAGAATACTTTCTCTCTCATATTTGAATTGTTCTTCACTTTTGCTAATTTTTTGGTTTGAAATTCTGCAGAAGCAGAGAATATCTACGAAGCTTCTTTAGTCTCTCCTATGAGCTAAATAATCACACCATCTGGGATGCCTCCTATTTGGAGACTATTTTTATTACTCCTATTTTTTTAGTGTAACACAAATTTTCATTTATCTCTAATGTGCCCCTTTGGATAATTCTCCTGAAAGAAAATCAGCCCTACAGTAGTAATTATTGGTATAATAATAAACTCAAAGGGGCCACGTACTATGCCTGTAGAAAAACAATAAAACCCACATGTCCATGTTGTAATAAAGCAATATATACCAAGTATTTGTTCTGATGATGTTTACTTTTTACCTTTTAAGCTGTTTTTAGATATTCTTTAACACCAAATCTTGGACTTTTCATTTCTTTTCACACATCAACTGTGAAAATGCTTCCTTGTTTGCACCATACATTGGCAATATCATACCTCTTTTCAGTTGGTCTTGTTATGGTAAATACCGAAAATGTTCAAGATTACAAACAAACGGATCAAAAACAAAGCGTAAAACACAGAAGCAAAATGAAAAGCCAGAAAGATGCCATAATTAAATCATAAGGCTTCTGGATGCAACCAGCCTGAGCTATTGGCAAAGAAATCCAAAAGGTCATAGTGCATAACTAGACCCCTTTAAAGAGCTTGTAAAACTTAACCTTCGCCTAATTTCTCTGGCTGTAGTTTTTTGTTGTCTCTTTTACTCTCCTGAAATTGTCAGCCCACGGGTTTACAGTAGGACTGAGGTCTGTAAGGGAAGGTTCAGGTTTTTTTTCTCCTGAGACCCTTTCTGCTTTCATTTCTTTCTGTTATCATTATCATTCTGGAGAAAGACAAGTCAGTTTCATTTGCTTCACACCTTTCAGTAACAGGAAAACTCAAAGTACTTTACATGAAAAGAAAACACAAAGAAGTTCATGGCAGGATTTCACAATGGGAAGGAGAAGTTGGACGACATGAGTTAACAAGCATCACTCAGTAAAACGAGGAGTAAGAACAGTTCAAAAAACAGGTATTAGAAATGTGTTTTTGGAAGTAGAAGATAACAATGGTGTCTGATGAGGAGAGATTAAGCCATAAAAGTTGAAATAAAGAAACTTAAACCCATTGATGAATCATTTTCAGTTTGCTTTATAAAACCTGATTTTATTTAATCTAAAATGTTCTGCTATTTGTAGCCCTTTGATTTCATAAGTTTTGTAAAAATAAAAAAAAGATTTAAGATTTCCTGCCCTAACCTGTACAATAATTACAACAGGAATAACACCTCATAGATTTCTACCTATTAGCTCTACTTTCTGTTTATAATGACCTCCATCATGTTGGTCTTGAACAGTGAATGAAGGGAGGTTACACCGCTGACTGAGGGAACAATGATCACTAACATCCGTGTTATTCTGAGACAGAAGAACGTTTCTGATCAACTCATTTGATCTGCTGTTGGTGAACGAGCCAAACGGGGTTCAACTATTCACTAACATACAATGCAGAGACCTTAAATCAGTGTGAGTAATGAGGCTGGACTCACTATAGTGCAAAGACGTGTAGTAAAGACTAATGGCAGCTGTTCCTTCACCGTGCACACAGTGGGAAAGTGAAAGTGGACATTAATTATATGGCATGGTGAAGCAGATTTAGTGAGAGTGGAAACAAAAGGTGTCTGTTGGTGAAATTTGTCCCTTGGCTCAGAGAGACTTCATTGGAAACATCCATTGTTCTGCTGCCATGATACACGATTCCCCCCCCCCCCCCCACCGCAGGCTATAAGCTGAATTATAAGGAAGTCGTCAGTTAAAATCCAACTGTTGATCTGAGCTGGTCCGCAGTGGTTTAACTTGGTGTCTTTTGTCCTTTGTATCCTACTGAAGTTGATGATACAATCAGTTATGCATTTATAAGATCAATGTGTATTTTATTGAAATCAAATCAATCATCCTAATGTGTTTTGATACTTCAACCACTAAAAAATGTTCCACATGGTTAAATCTCTCTTGTGGCAATAAAACAAATATTTTACTTTGAAAGGCTGAGAGGAATGGTATGATATTGTCTGATTTTTTTTGCCCCTTAAAAATTTTGAAAATATACAGCTTTTCCATCTAATTTAATGAAAAGGTTGAAGAGAAAGTCAGAAAATGGATCAATGGGTTTTTTTTTAATCTTCTGATGTGGAAACACAACCAGTGAAAAGATGACGCTCCTCAGTTTCTGCATAACTTTCACTTTCACCCAAGTGTCATCAAGCCTTCTTTGGAGGAAATTGTGATCGACTTTAAAACATAACAATACAGATAAAAGTTCATTTCCAATGGCAAGAAGAATATCCTTATTACTTTTCCGAATACTGATAAAAAATACTGAAGTGTACTGTTTTTTCTTTTTGTGTGATCTAAACATAAACTAAATGAAACACATTTTACATACACTAAGTTCAAATAGAGTGAAATTAAAAATATATTTTTTATCAATCAATGGCAAAAAATGTTTTCTTTGTACTGAAGATCTCTCTGACTTTTTAAATGGAATCTATTGAATAGAGATGACTCTGCCCCTTTCCTTCGTTCTCTTCACTGACAGACCCCACCCCTGGGCATCCAACATTCTCTCCACAGACCTATCTTCCCAAGTCAGGTCCAGACTGAATGAAGGAGAAAATAAAGAGATCTAAATGTCAGTGGGGAGCTGAGTGCATTCCGCTCGCCATGTCCAGTGACCGGTCACCCAGAACAACTTGTGATCCTGGGACAAAGCTGACCACAGCAGGTGGCCACATAAAGAAAATTTCCTGCAAGAATTAGATCTTATCCCAGGAAAGTATCATTGAGTCATAGATAATACAGCCCCCGCCCCACCGTCCTGCTGGGTCCAGAAGGATTTTCATTTCAATTTCTTTACACAACGATGCTTTTCATCTTGATCGGGGGGGAGATGACGGTGCTGTTGCTATGAAATAAATGGGAAGCAGTTGAAAGGTAGAATTATCCTCAGACCTGCAACATTGCTTGGAATGCCCCACTGTTTCTCTTTCTATTCATTTATATTTGCGACACTCTCAGATGCAACAGAAAAATCCCACGCACCCACACACACGCACCCACACACACACACAACCAGTAAAGCACAGATAGAGACAACAATTGCAGACAGCACTCCCACCCATTCACACTCTTACACAGATACAATACCGCACACACGCATTCGCCTTAATCCAAACCTCACTGGTATTTTAGAATTTCATCTGCTGTATTCTTTATTCCCCATCCCCTGTTTTCTAGTTGTCTGGGGGGCATATAAATGATGCATGAGAATGAAAATGTCACCCTGAAAATAAAGAGAAACCAATTTTGCCACATAGAAAATGGTAATTTGTAATTTTTTTCTTCAGTGTTTCCAGCTTTCCTGCCAGAGGTCTCCAAGTGAAATGCCAACTCATACAAAGAGCCAAATGCTTCAAAGCGTTCAATGAAGGGAAGACATTATTCACACAGATGGTGCACGTCACATGATCAGAGGTCATACAATGGGATCTAAACAGGCTTAGATTTCACTGTGAGCCCATCCATTTTCTAATCCTCAACATCAGGATGCAACAGGTACCGGAGACATGACTGTCAAATGCATGACTTAACGACCCTCAGCTTGGACTGACCTTTGCTTCCACTGGATTTTTTTTAATCTCTGGTCTTTTTTAAGATGTGATGACATTCAACTCAAAACAGCAGTTGCAGCAGCATACCAAAGGAACTGCTACAGGGAGTATAAAACCAAAGCAGTCAGATGAATAAACATTCTGTAAACAAGCCAACAGCTGATTCACATTATCTTAACCAGTGGCTCCCAACCTAAGGGGGTCAAAACTGCATGGAGCTCCAAAATAAATTGAAGAAGTCATAAGATAGCAAACAGAAAAGAATGAAAATGTAGCACGCCAGAGCTGTATCTGTTCTGAGACAACCTCACTATGTAAAACTGATATTCTCATCAGACTTCTCCAAGTACTTAAGGTTGAAGGGTTACACAATCAGAGAGAAAAATATTGTTTGGATGTAATGCATTATGTATGAGTGAATACAAGATGTCTGCTTTGTTTTAAAAGAAACATGTGCCATGAGGTCCTGTATCCTGTTCAAAACTACTTTAAGAGGGGTAATTCCAAAAGTGAACTCACAAAAGTTTGGGAAATTATCCCCTACTTAGGCAAGTACGGAAGGTTAAAGATGGTCTGGTCTTCAAACTTCTGTATTGTTTTAGTTTTACTGCTAATGTTTGGGCCCAATTATCTTCTGGAAGCAAAAATTAAACAGCAAAAAACATTAAGTAAAATATAATGTGTAAGAAGTTCAACTAAGAGACTTGATCTGAAATGCTATGCGGTGTTTTCTACACAGCTACCGTGTTTCCCCGAAAGGAAGACAGTGTCTTACTTTCTTTTTATCCCCAAAAGCCCCACTATGTCTTACTTTCGGGGTATGTCTTATATTGGAAA